>WBSA01000035.1:0-179795 GCA_009828645.1 Calcarisporium arbuscula
TTCAATCTGTAATTATTCATTTTTTTAAAAAACCGGCTTTATGGAAGAGGGGGAAGAAGGAAGAGAGGGAGAGAGAAGAGAGGAGGAAGTAGAGCGAAGGCAGGAACGGAAGAGGAGGGCGGGAGGAGGGGGGAGAGAAGGGGAAAAGGAAAGAAGAGAGAAGGAAAGAAAGAGGGAAGAAAAACAGCGGGAGGGGGAGAGAAAGAGGGGGGAAAAATGGAAAGGGAGGGGGAAAGAGAGGAGAAGGAGGGGAAAAGCCGTAAGGGGAAAAGAAGGAAAAGAGGAGGAGGGGAAGGGAGAGAAGGGGGAGGGCGGGGGGAAAGGAAAAAAAAGAGAGGGGGAGAAAAAAAAGAGCGAAACGGGAGAAGGGATAGGAGATAAGAAAAGACAAAGAGAGAAGGGGAAAAGAAAGAGGGTAGAGAGTGAGGAGGAAGGGGAAGAAAAGGAGGGAGGGAAGAGGGAAGCGAAGGGTGAAAAGGAAAAAAAGGAGAATTTTGATATTAAAATTTTTTATGTAAAAAAAAGTACGTGAAGAAAGAATGAAAGGTTGGAAAAGTGTATATGGGATAAGATTAAATCGAAATAGGATTAAAAAGTAATTTTAATACATAAATTTTAATAAAATATATAAAATCTTTTGTTGTATATTTAAAAGGTATGCGGTAATTTTTAATAAATTTCATTAAAATAATATGGTTTAAATTAACTCTTAAATTAAATTTAATTTGTTTTATAATATATTTAAATATAAAGATATTTATATTATTTATAAATTAATAATAATTATATTTTGTACTTTCTTTAAAAATTTATCAAAAAAATTAGAGAAATAAAAAAAATTAAATAAAATAAAAAATATAATAAAGGATTTTTATAAAATACTTATTTTATATAAAAAAGTTTAATAAGAACTCTTTTAATTTAAGATATATTTTATATATAAAAATTAAAAATACAAACAGTAAAGAAAATATAAAAACTATAATAATAAATTTTATAAGGAGAAGTTATTTTAATAAATAGTGATAAGCATTTAAATTAAAAGTTTATATAAATGAAATGTAAAAAATAAAATTAAATTATTGATAATTTTAGATTGATATATTATTTTAAATTAGGAATATAATTATTATTTGATATAAAAGATCTTTTATTACTTACTTTATTAACTTTTTAAAAAAAAAATTAATATTTTTTTTATATAAATTATAAAAAATAAATAATAAAAAATTATTGTAATTAATTATTTAAATATTAAAAAAAAAATATTTAAGCTCTTATTTTATATTTTTTTTTTTTAAAAAGGTTTCTTTCATTTTTAAAAATAATTATAATATTTATTATATTAATATTAATTAAAATATTTACAATTTAAAGCTAGTTATTATTATTTTAATCATATTTTAAAAAAGTTATAATTTATATTTTAAAAGAATTTTATTAGAATTATATTAACATTTATAAATTTTCATTTATAATAAATATAATAAAAAGTAATATAATATTATTTATAATAATTACTACAATCATAAATATTAATTTATTCTTTAATTAAAAATTAAAGTACGAGTAAGATATATTATTATCTTTTTATTAAAAATAAAAAGAAAATATTAAATAAAAAATATTAACGTTCTTTTTAAGGAATTTTAATAAAAAAAAAAAAAAGAAAACTACTTTACTTACTAATAAAATTTATAATACTTTTAAATAATATTATTATATTTATTTTTAATTTAATATTTAAAAAATCTAGAATTTTGTAATTTATTAAGATATATTTATTAATATTTATATTCAAATAATTTAATATTTAATTATATATTAATTTAGCTATTTTTTATTAAAACGATGTATTATTTATTATATTTTGATATATAAATTAATATGATCTAATTATGTAAAATTTATAATAATATTATTATATTTAATTTTATATAAATTCTTAATAATTTATTATATTTTCTAAATATTATAGAAAGTTAAGATATTATTAACAAGTAGTTTTATTGTATTAATTAATAACTGTATTTGAAATTTATTTCTATTTTATTAAAAAGCGATTATTAAAATATATTTTTATTAGTTTTTTTTATCTTTTATAATTAAACAGTATATTAAATAAAAGAGTATTAGCTTAATTTAGAGTTATTAATTTAAGATTTCTACATAAATATATTATAAAATATAATTTTAAAGTATTAAATTATAATTTATATTTATATATTAAGCTATTAACTTAAAGTATGTTGATATAAAATTTAATATTTATAATAATTATTATAGGAAAAAATTAGATAAGTTGTTATAAAAGTAAATAAATTAAGTTATTAATAAAAAGAGATGAGGAAGAGAACTTAAAGTAAATTTATATACAAATCTATATTAAATTATCTCTTCTTTCTTATTTAAAGAATTATAAGTTATATTAGATTAAATATTATTAATACAAGAAAATTTTATATATAGTTTATTTTTATATTATATATTTCTATTATAAGCTGAGATTATTTAATATATATAAATAGCTTACTTTTTATTAAATTAATAATAGAATATTATTTTTAAATATATAATTTTTAATATTTTAATATTTTAATAAAGCTCTCAAAAATATAATGATTCTTATATTTAATTTAAAAAAAATACTAAATTCAAATAAGTTAGTTTATTATTTAGGTTTTAATATAAGTATTTTATAATTAAGAGTTTTAATATAAAGAATTTAATTATTATTTAAAATTTATATATTTTTAATATAAAATAATTATATAAATCTTTTCTTAGGAGAAAGAGGTATATTAAAATAAGAAATCATAAGCTATTAAAAGAGTATTTCTTTATAAAAGACTTTTATTATTATAAAATAAAAAAATCTAAATTAATTATAAAATATTGCTTTAATTTCTTTAATTTTTTAAACAATATTATTATTAAGTTCTATTATTATCAAGATATATAAAGTAGCTATTTTTATATTCTAATATAATAAGCTTTATAAAGTAACATTCGTTTTTATCATTAAATATAGATCTTTATAAATAAAATAATTTAATTTTTGATCTTTTTTAATAATTAAATAATATTATTTCTTCTTTTAGCTCTTTTTTAAATATATATTAATATATATTATTTATATTATAATTATATAATATAATAGTTATAATTAATTATATTAAAAGTACTAATAATATTATTTAAATTAGAGACTTTTATTATTAAAACTTTAATTAAATCACTTATATATCTAAAATGAGCTCTTTTTATATAATAAATTAGCTTTTTTAATAATTAAAAAATAAATAATTAAAGTAGAAATATTAGTAGCTTTAAATTAGCTTATATTTTTCGTAATTATAATAAAAGATTTAATTATTATATTTATTTTTAAAAGAAGAATATTAATATTATTTTAAGAATTTCTAAAATTAAAACTCTTTTATAAAAATTATAAAAAAGAGTTAAAAAAATAGTTCATTTTAAAGAAAGAAAGCTTAGATTATTATTTATAGTTAAAAATATAACTAATTATTATAATAAAGACTAAGATTATACCTTTTATTAGTAAATAATAAATTATAATTATATTAAATTATTTTAAATAATTATTTATTATTGAATAAATTTCTTAATATAATTTATTTTAATATTAGCATAGTATATTTTTAATTTAAATAATTTTTTTATATTTAATTTAAAAGTAGGTTTAATGTAAATAAAGTTTAAAGACGAGAGAGTTTATAAGAAGGGAATATTATATTATTATATAACTTTAAGGTCTTCTTAGAAGTACTTTAAAAATACTAGTAAATTAACGAGTCTGACTTATTATAATAGTAATTATATTAATTATTTACGTTTTTAATATAAGTTTTTATTTTTATATTTTAAAATAGGTTTATGATATTATTATATATATTAAACTCTAAGAGCTAGATAATTATAATTTAAAAGTTTAAAATTAATAATAAAAACGTAAAGGTTAATAATTTTATTATAAATATTAAATTTTTAAAAATTAAGAAAAAAGGAAGGGAAGGGGAGGAGAAGAGGAAGAGGGAAGGGGAGACAGGGAGAGTAAGAGATGGAGATGAGGGGATGAGAGGAGAGGAAAGATAGAGAAAGGAGGGAGAGAGACGGAGAAGGAAGAGGAGGAAGGGAGGAGGGAGAGGAAGAAGGGAAGGGGAAGAGAGGAGGAGAAGGGACAGGATGAAAGGGGAAAGAGGGGAAAAAGAAGAGGGAGAGGGGAGGGAAGAAGGAAGGGAAGCGAAAGGGAGCGAGACGGCGGGGAGGAGAGGAAGGAAAACAAAGAGGGAAGGAAGGAAGAGAGAGGAAAAAGAAAAAGAAAAAAGGGAAAGAGAGGAGCGGAGGAAGGAAGAAAGGAAAGAGGAAAGGAGAAAGGGGAAAGCAGGAAAAAAAGGAGAGGGCGGAGGAGGGAAGGGGTAAGGAAGGAAGAAGGGGGGGAGGAGAAGGACGGGAGGAGAAGAAGCGGGAGGGAGAGGAAAGGAAGAGAAGAGAGGAAAGGGCTGGAAGAACAGGGGAAGAGACATATAATTATGTATATTGGCGGACGGGGAAGGAAAGGAAAGCGGAAAAGGAAGAGCGAAAGGAGGGGAAAAGGGGGAAAAAGGGAACGGACGGGAAAAGGGAAGAAAGAGAGAATGCCGAAGGGGACGAAGAGAAGGACGAAGGGAAGAAAGGGGAAGCGACAGAGGGGAGAAGGGGAAAGAGAAGGGAGGAAGCGGGAGAAAGAGAGAAAGAGAGGAGATAAGCGAGAGGGGGAGAGGAAGAGGGAGAAAAAAGAAACGGGACGGGGGAGGAACGGGAAAAAAGGGGGAAAAAGAGGAGAAAGAAAAGGACGAGCGGGAGGGCGTGAGGAGGAAGGGGGAAATCGGAAGCGACGAGAGCGGGAGCGCGGAGAGTCGGAGGAGAGGGGAAAGAGAGAAGAAAACGGACGGGAAAGAGGAAAAAGCGAAAGCGAGGAGACAAAAGGAAAGAGGAAGAAAAAGGAGTAGGAGGAAGAAAGAAAAACGGGGGCAAGGGCGGAAGAGGTAGGGGAAAAAATAGCGGGAAGAAAACGGAAAAGGGAGAGAAAGAGGAGAAGTAACGGCGGGGGGAGGAAAGGCGGGGGGCGGCAGGGGGAGGGAAAAAATTGAAAAGTAGGGTTGAAAGTGAAGTGATATGAAAAGAAGGGATGTGTAAAGAAAAAAGACGCTAGGTGAATGATTAAAAATAAAGGGAGAGGAAAAAGATAGGGGAAAGAAGATAATTATGGAAAATGAAAGTAAATGAGAAGGAGAATTGAGGATGGAGGGTAAGCAAAAAAGAAATGTGATGTGTCTAGGAGAATAAGTATAAGTAAGGAGGTCGGAAAGAATTAAAGAAATAATTTAATTGTTTAAAAAACCTATATAGGTGTACGAATTCTTTTTATAATATTGAGAAAAGATTGAATTAAAAAAAGCAAGTTGTGAAATAATAGGAATACTCCTTTTTTAAATAAAAGATAATGAAATTAAAGATTTATTATAAAAAAAAAAATAAAAAAACAAGGAATAAACAATTAATATAAGTTAATGGTAATTATTTCTTTTAAATATAAGGAAATTAATTATTATATAATCAAAGCTTAAATTTAATATAAAAAAGTATTTAATTATAAACTTTATAATAGAGTTTTAATTTAAATTAATATTATTAATATTTTTATATACTTATATTTATAAAATATTATATTATATAGCTATAATATAGTATAATTATAATATTAATATATATTAGAAAAAAAAATTAAAAAAAATACTTAGCTATTAATAAAATAAAAAATTAAATTATTTACTTTATAAAGACTTATATTTAATATAAAATTAGTTTTATTTTATAATAACTTATTATTATTAAAACAATATAAAAGTAAGCTACGTATATATCTTTATTACTAATATATATAAAACTGAAATAATAAACTTTTTAAAATTAAAAGAATTATAAAAAATTATTTAAAATATTGTTAAAAATTTTTTATGTATAATATAAAAGTATTTTTATAAAAAATCTTTTTTTAATATTATTATTATTATTATATATTATTTTATTGATACTATCTATTATCTATATAAGGTAGAAAGATATTAGTTTAATCTATAGATAATAATAGAGAAAAACTATATAAGCTAGATAAATCCTCTATATAATACTTATTTGACCTAAGTTAGATATATTATAAATATCTAATCAGATTTCATAGTTAGGTTAATATAACGGATTTAAGTTTACTTTTTATTAAAAAAGAAAATATTTTTGAAAAAGACCCACAAGATAGTGAAGTTTAATATTTTGGAAATATAAGAGTAATTTAATAATATGTAAATAATATTATATTTATAAGTACTAAGCTAGTAAAAATATTATAAGAACTGAGGAATTAGGTGATAATATTTAAAACGTATAATAAGAATAAGAAAACTATGCTATATGTACTTTCTTAGTCTTTCCTTTTTCTTTATACGTATTATATTAATAAATACCTGTTAAAAATTTATAAAAAATTATACCTGGCCTCACTTTTACAATTATATAAATTTAGCATTATACTACTACAAATAATCAAATTAATTGAAAGATAATACTAATAATATAAATATTATTATTTTTAATTCCTTGCCCCTTCTTTTTCTTCTCTTCCTTACCCCTTTCCTTCCTATCTTTTCTCAGTACTTTTTACAGCGCCGTTTTATCCCATCTCCTATAGTTCTTCCTTATCATTCAGTCTTCCCTCTATCCCCCTTACAACGCAGACAGCCGTCATCGAACGTTCCGCTTCTAGTTCCTCTCCCCTCGCGTCTTCCCGATCACTCTTCTTCTTCCTATTAGAGAGGGGCGAGTGAGAGAAGAGACGGGGAGGGAGAGGAGAAGAATAGAAGAGAGAGGAGGAGGGGAGGTAGGGGAGAGGAGAGGGAAGGAGTAGGAATGGAGAGAAGGAGAGGGGGAAGGAAGACGCGGGAGGAAAAGGAGGAAGAGAACGGAAGAGCGACGAGGGGGATAGAGCGGAGAGGGAGGGAAGAGAAGGAGAGAGAGACGAGGAGGGGGAAGGGAGAAAGGAGAGAAGAGAGAGAGGAAGAAGACAAAAGTAGGGGAAGAAGAAAGAGTGGGGAGGGAGAGGGCGGAGGGGAAAATAAAAACGGAGAGGAGAGGGATAGGAAAAAGAGAGAAAGGCGAAAGAAGAAGGAAAACGCGGGGGAGAGGAAAGGGGGAGGAGAAAGGATTAGAGAGGAAAAGAGAAAGAAGAAAGGAAACGGGAGGGAATGGAGAGGGCAGGGAAAAACGTGAAAGAGAAGAGGAAGGAGAGGGCGGAGAGCGGAGAAAAGAGGAAAGAGAAAAACGGAGAGAGGAAAAGGACGAGGAGAGGAGGGAAGGGAGAGGAAAAAGGCAGGGGGAGAAGAGAGAGAGAGAAAAGAAGAGAAAACGGAGAAGTAGAAAGAGAGAATAGAAAAAGAAAAGGAAGAGAGAAGAACGGGCGAGAGGAAGAGAAGGGAGAGGAGAAGGAGGAGAACGGCCGGAAGAAAAGAAAGAAAAAAACGAAGGGAAGAGAGAGGGGAGAGAAAGGAGGGGGAAAGGCGGGGTGGATGGTGAGGAAGAAAGGGAATGGAGGATGAATGGGGGAGAAACAAAAGAGGTGGAAGTGTAGAGGGGAGGAGAAGACGGAAATATGAAGGGGTTGTTGGGAAAGAAGAGAAGAAAGGAAGTGGAAAACTTATTAGGGTGTGGAGTAAAAGTATTAGAGGATTTTTAGGATAAGAATTAGGAGAAGATGATAAAAAGTATATAAAGTAGGTGAAAAGGAGGGGAATTTAATATATAAATATTAATGTGCGAATGGTAATAAGTGGAATTAGAGTTTTATATTATATCTTATATAATTTTAATAGAATTTTTAAATTAAATTGAAACTTTTTAATAATATAACTTTAATTATAAAAAAGGAGAAAAAAAATAGCTAGAATATAGTGTAATAGCTTTCATTTTATAAAAAATAGAAAATAAATTTAATAAAGTTATTAATTAAATAAAATAAAAACTGCTTTTAATAATATTTTATTTTATATAATATTAAAAATATTATATAATTATTAAAGACTTATAATAAAATTATAATACAATAAATATTATTAATAACTTTAAAAGTTTCTAAACTTTTAAATATTAAATTAAATAATATAATAATATTATATTAAAATTACTATAAGTTTTATTATTAAATTAAAATAGCTCTTTTTTTATTAGAATTTTTAAAAGAAAGTTAATATTAATTTAAAATTATAATAATTTAATTTTATATAAATATTTAATTTAATTAATTATAATATTTATTAAATAAACTTCTCTTTATAAATTATTATTATAGCTTTTTTTTTTTTTTAATTTATATCTAATATATTTTTAAATTAAAGAAGTTTTTACTTAAGCTTTCTTTATTAAAGTAAATATTTTATAAAAAGTCTTTATTATTCTTTATTTTATTATTTCTTATTTTTAATTTTTATAAATCTTTAAAGAAAATAGAAAATATAATTATTATTAACTTTATAAATAATATAAATATATTTATATTTAAATTTAATATAAAGAAATTAAAGTTTAATTTAAGATTATATAAAAAGTATTATTTTAATAAATTATTAAAATTAATATATCTTTAAATATAAAAAAGTATATTTAATATAATTTATTAAACTTAATATAATCTTTAAATATAAAAAAGTATATTTAATATAATTTATTAAACTTTATTAAAATTTACTATCTAGCTCTTTAATATATTTAATTTAATAATATATAAATTAAATCTTAAGGGTTTAATTAGTTTTTTAAAGTAAATATTTATAGAAAGTTTAATTAGAAATTATATATTTTTAATTTTAAAAATTATATTAAATATTAAATAAAGATCTTTATTAAATTATAATAAATATATAAAATATTTACTTTAAAGTTATATACTTTATTTCTAATTAAATTATAAATTAACTACTTTTTATAAAACAATACTTTTATTAATTAATAAAAAAAGATAGAAAATTATATAAATTAATAAAAGTACTCTAGTTACTTTAAAACTAAATCTTTATAGTAATTATTAATATTTTTTAAAATAATTTTAATATAAACTCTTTCTATAAAAATTAAAGATCCTCTTATTAAATTTTTAATTTAATTATTATATTATTTAATTTTAAAATTTACATGATTTAATTTTAAAATTATATAAAAATAATAAAAAATAATAAAAAAGTAATATTAATTTAATAATTAAGTATATTAATAATATATAAATATAAATTTACTATTATTAAAAGTATTAAATAAATCTCTTTTTAAAGAGTTAATAAATTAACATAAATAGCTAGAGATTATAATTAAATAATAAGAAAGTAATATAATAAACTATTACTTAGAAATAGACAAAATAAATATATATAATAAAGTATATTAATATAAAATTACTTTAACTTTAAGTTATTAATAAAAAGATTTTTTTAAAATAAATTTATATAAAATTTATATTAAGTTAATTGTTTATTTTTTTTATTTAAAGAATTATAAGTAATTATAATTTAAATTTATTAATATAAAAAAGTTATTATATTAATTTATTTTTATATTATATATTTATAATATAAACTTATATTATTATATATATATTTAATATAACTTACTTTTTAATATAAATTAAAATACTATAATATTATTTTTAAATATATAAATTTTTATATTTAAATATTTTAATAAAGCTTATAAAATATAATTATATTATATTTAATTTAAGATAAAAGTACTAGCTAAATAATATTCGAAGAAATAAATTCTCTTTTATAAATCTTCTTTTATTTATTTTAAAAATTCTACTTATTTCTACTTAAATTATAGTAAACTTAGTTACTATACTATATATAGTAAGCTAGACTTACTATACTAAATGTCTTTTATTTACTACTTATTACTATTATTACTATATTAAATTAAGAAATATATATTTATAATTAATAGCTTAGTATATATTCTAAGCTATTATAAGTAGCTTAACTAGGGGATGTAGGAAGTTTAATGTAAAGGGAGGACGTACCTTCTTATATATTCCCATTCTGTAAAGCCTAGCCGCGCGTCTAGGGACTATTGCTAAGAGTGAGAGCCTCACCTAATCGTCTGTTGTCTCGGCTAGCCCTGGCTCTGTCATCCTTCTTCACTAAATAATCTGCTGAACATCATCTATATCCCTGGCGGCCCCCTTTGCTAATTTGGAACGACTTTAAATACGCCATTCTTACAAGCAACTGCTCTGCTTTGCGCCATGAAAAAATTTGGGTTTGGAAAGAAAGGCGAGGAGGGCGACGATGCTAGCCGCAATGCTCTGTTTGGCCGAAAGAAGTCGTCGGCCGCCACCACAAGCTGATAATCCTTACGCCCAACAAGGTTGCAACGATCCTTACGCTGATGCTGCAAAGTATGCCAATGTGACACCTTACCAACAGTCACGTTCCGCCCTGGGAAGTGATACCCAGCCAGGTGGGCCCCAGACTTCACATACCGGACGACCAGGCGGTGCCTTTGGTACTCCTCCACCGCCGCCCCCTCCTGGAATAGGGTACGGTGCTGAACGATATGGAGCTTCCAACGGTTACGGGTCGAATAGATATGAGAACAAACCTGGCCTGGACCGCAGTTATGGTTCTGCTAATGGGACTAGAGGTCCTGGTGGCTACGGTGGGTTTGGGAGACAGAGCGGGAGTGAGCAAGATGCCAATCGAGATGCACTGTTCGCTGGCGCAGGATCACGAAACCTCCAGATGAACAGCTCTGGTAAGGCACCTGATCCCTCCAGCCAATTAGAAAGTACTGGGGCCTCATATGGAGGATACGGCGAACAAAGAGAGTTGACGGCTGAGGAGCAGGAGGAGGCGGAGTATCAATCTATTCTAGCTGAGAAGAGACAACTTCAGCAGGAGAGTGCCTCTTCAGTATCGCGGTCCGTACAGATGGCCAGACAGGCGAATGAAGTGGGACAGGCGACTCTTGCTCGACTTGGCGCACAGGGCGAACGACTGCATAACACGGAAAAGAATTTAGATCTTGCTTCAAACCAGAATAAAATCGCACAGGATAGGGCAGCAGAACTCAAGACACTTAATCGCAGTATGTTTGCAGTACACGTGGGAAATCCATTCACATCCAAACAGCGACAGCAAAAGGCAGACGACGAAGTTATGAATCGCCATCGATCTGAACGTGAACAGCGAGAGGCTACACGAAAGGACGGCTTCGCATCAAATCAGCGGATGGAGTCAACTTTTCGAGACATTAACTCAAGCAGCATGTCCAGGCCGCATGGTCGTAAAAAGGATTATGGAAAGTTTAATTTAGATGATGAAGAGGGTGCAGATGAACTTGAGGATCAGATCGACGATGGCCTCAACGAGCTAGAAGGTCAAGTTTCCATGATGAATATGGTTGGTCGTGCTATTGGCCAAGAAGTCGATGCCCAGAACAAACAAATTGGAAGAATCATGAATAAGGTAAACAGTCTCTTCCTATCAAGAATGCTTGTACGGTCAAGAATTCGGACTCTAATTTGTGACACAGAGCGATGCGGTAGATGACGCCACGAGGATGAATAGGGAGCGATTGGCTCGAATCAGGTAGTGCTTTAAATTAGTGCAACATTCAATTTGTCAGTCATTAACTGTGTTCGTCAATGACTAAATGCGAAAGCGGATTCAGATGATCAAGCTTAACTCGGAGATATGTTTGGCCTGATCCTGGAAGAAAAAAACATTTACTTCCCTCACCCACTTTTATCGTCCGTATATACTTGTTCATTTATTTCACAGATCTGCTCAGCAGCGGCTCATCGATGGCTCGATGCTGCAGCATCCTCCGGCGTGGCAAGCAGATTATTCCTTGAAAATATTCATATGATTTGTACAGGGTCTCATATATTCTACAATATCCATGTTCTTTCCACCATGTATATGGCACACGTCTAGTACTGAGTCGAGCCGTGGAGCCATAGATTTGAAGTTGGAGAGAAGAGACTTCCAAGCGTTCCATTATAGGATGCGTCATCACATGTGTAGTTTTCCATAATGTAGGCTACATGGAGAGCGATTCTAAGGTGATGGCTGCTGCCGCACTCAAGTCGCATTGAAGGAGAGAGAATAAACCCAGATCACTGCATACAGCTGCCACGTATGAAAAGCGGCTGGGTCTATCCAGGGGTCAAGTCAATATATCGTGTCTTGCTAACGAGATAAACGCGGCAAGCTGAAGTTGTCAGAACCGGGGGCTTATTATACGATGCGAGAGGTGTTAAACCGGAGGCCTATTGTAGAATAGATAGAAAATCATGTGTTTGACTGCACTAGTTAAGCCTAGTGTATATAGCTAACCTAAATCCTTGAGTAAGAAGCGGGAATAGTTAGGATAATTAATAAGGATAATTATAGTACTTTGGTTTAATAAGAGGCATTCTATAATATATGGGTAGAATAGATAATATAAGCCTTATATATAGAAATAGAAGATTATATATTAAATTACTTTAATTAAGCTTAGTATATATAACTAACTTAAATTCTTAAATAAGTAAAAAATAATAATTAAAATAAGTAATATAAATAATTATATTATTATAATTTAAAAACTAAATTTTCTTTATATAAAATTATACTATAAAAATTATAATTAAATATATTTCCAAGTTAAATTACTATAATAATTTAAAGTAATTTATTATTATTTAATTTATAAAGCTAAAATAAAAAATCTCTAATTATTATATAAAAATAAAGATTATAAAATTAAATAATACTTTAAAGTTTATATTATAAAATAACTTAAATATTTATAAAAGTAATTTAAATTAATAGAATTATAATAAGCTAGCCTTAATAAAACTAAAGTAATAGCTACTACTATAGCTATTATTAGCTACTAGGCTAATACCCTTGGCTACTATAGTAAAAGAATATATATTAAATAGCTGCTTACTATAGCTATCTAACTAGCTATAAGGCCTAGTATTATAGAATAAGCCCAAGCCCCTAGGCTTGAGTTTATAATAATAATAAATAAATAAATAAAATTGAAAATATACTTTATAATAAAATATTTAAATTAAATTATATTAAAATATATTTATTTATTATAATTAAACTAGAAATTTATAATAATTTTATATAATTTTATATTAATTTAAAAGCTATATATAAAATTAATATAAGTTTAAAAGAAAATAAAAATATAATATTTAAATAATAAACTTAAAGTTTTATAATAAGCTTTAAATTATTAATTTAAGATTTTCTTTTATATTAAATAATATTAGAATATACTATCTAGAGATGATATAAATTAGAAGTCTAGAGTATATATCTTCTACAAGGTAGAGAATGTATACTATAATTAGCTTATAAGTTAGATATAGAAAATCTATCTTATAAAGAAATAAAAATCTTATAAAGGTAAATTCTTATAAATAGAGATAAGATATAAGATTTAAGATATTAGGAACTATAGGAACTAATCTTATTCTAGAAGAAAGATATAAAAATAGAAAAGTAAATATATTAAAGTTATTAAACTAAATACTATTCTAGAGAAATAAATTACCTTTTATTACTCTTTCTTTTTTATATTAAGAATTCTATTTATATCTTCTTATTTTAAGATCTTAGTAAATAAAAAGAGATATAAAAATCTAAATATAAGTATATATTATTTAATATTTCTTAAATATATATTAAAACATTTAAAATAAATATAAAATATAGAATACTTAGAATAAGAATAAAAATAAAAATATAATAATTTATAAATAAAATAGTAAGTTTCGTTTTAAGTTAAATTAATTCTTAAATATAAAATAAAAATATTATATTTAATGTTCTTAAAATTAAATTTATATATAATAATTATTCTTTAAATTATTAATATAATACTAAATTAATAAATATCAAATTTAAATATTATAATTTAAAGCTTAATTATTACAACTTATAACATATATAAATATAATATATAACTTAAAATTTATATTCATATTATAATAAAATAAGCTAATTATTTCTTATTTATTTAGAATTTAAAGTATATAATAAAATCACTAGTTTTACTTCTATGTTTTTAATTCTAGATCTCTAAGTAATAGCTCTCTAGCTCTTAAAGTTTAATATATAATAAATATATTATTAACTTATATTATAAACTTAAGCTTTAGCTTAAGTTATCTTTAGAATAATAAGCTTAAGTATAAACTATACTTAGCTATAGTAAAAGAGAAAACTTACTCTCGGTTTACTTAAGAATCTTTCTTTCTTTAAATATATTAATAAAAGAATTAATATTTATTTATAATATATACTAGAGCTAGTTTATTATAAGTAATATTTCTTAAATAATAGTTTTTAAAATTTTCATAATATAAATTAATTAAAAGAAAAATATATTAAAGGAAGAAGTAGCTCTTAACTTTATTTCTTATTTTATAAAATAAATTAATTAAATATAAGAAACTATAGAAAATTAAGTTAATTATTTATAAAGTTAATAAGCTAAATTAGTTATTTAATAAAATAAAATTAAAGCTTAACTTATTTAATAACTTAATATTACTCTAGTAACTATAGTTATAATTATAGCTATTTTACTAATATTATACTCTATTTACTTAAAGAAGTTACTTCTAGTTAAGGAGCTATATAGAGAAAAACATATTACTTTCTAAATATAGAAAATTATTATAATATATAAATTATATATTGATATAGTTTTTAAAAGAATTATAGAGAATTAATTTATATTTTTATAGTAAAATCTCTTTATAAAAGTATAATTTTAAATAATAACTTATTATAAAATAAGTAATATAATAAAAATAAAAAACCTACTAATATTTTTTAATTATCTTAAAACTATTAAAATAGAGAGAATATATACATAACCTAATTACTAGATAGGCCTAATAGAATACTATACTTATAGGAACTTAAGAGTTATAGACTTATAAATTATAATAAAGAAACTATTAATAGTTCTAATTAATATAATAATATATATTTTTATTTAATTAAATAGGTTATTATAGTAATATACTTAATAAAGAGATATTAAATAGTTAATTTTAAGAAATAATAATAATAACAATAATAACAATAATAACAATAATAACAATAATAACAATAATAACAATAATAACAATAATAACAATAATAACAATAATAACAATAATAACAATAATAACAATAATAACAATAATAAAGAGTATATCTTTCTAATTATTATAATATTATTACTTATATTAAGTTCTATAAATTTATATAAACTAGAGATTATTATCTCTAGAAGTAAGTCTTATTCTCTATCTTACTATTTATATAAATTATAATATATACTTTATAATAGTTTATTGAAAATATTATTAACTTTAGATTTAACTTAATATATTATTAGAAAGAAGAAATTTATTTATAAACTATATATAAAATTCTATATTTAGAGAAAGAAGAGCTTTCTCTAGATAATATATAGCTTTATCCTTAATTATATTAATTTTATATTTATAGTAACTATAGAATTAGTATATTAGAAAAAAGTACTATTTAGAGTTTTTATAATTTTAAGTTATATAAGTACTATAAAGCTTAATAGAGTTTTAAAATATATAGATAGATATATATATTATTAAAAATTATATATTTACTAGAAAAAACTAATATTAATAATTAAATATATTAATTATATAATTAATATATATTTATAATAACTCTAAATTTATTTATTAATACTATTTAATATATTTTTAATTTTAAGTTTTATAGTAATTATTATATACTACTTTTCCTACTTCTTTTTAAATTATATAAATGAGTTGTATTAACACTGTATTAGTATTCGATCAAGAACTATAGTTCAACTTTAGGACATAGCTCTAAATATACGTAGCCTCGATCCCATTCGCCATCCTTCCTGACAAGACCGCGGTCAACCTCTCCTGCAACCTTCCATACGAGGCAATCTGCAAGGCTCTTCATCTATTTGCATTCCTCTCTCGACCGTGCTGCGAATCGCTCTTGTCATATTTCAGGTTCAAAGCACGTTACTTTGAATGGGCCTCCCGGCTATAATGCGGTCAGAACAGGAATATCACATTCACCCCATTGTCCCGGAGGCTGTAATACACAACTCCAAGGTTAGTTGTCGCAAAATTAAATCATCAATTATGGCCTTTAGTACCACCCACCTAATCCAACTAACACAAAAACATGATTAGACACTGTCCAATCTACATAGTCTAGCAGCATCCTTATTCGGTGTCACTGCTGGTATTCTTGGCCTCGAGTCATATGGCGGCTTTCTCGTTTACTTGGTCTTATCTACCATCACAACGCTTCTTTTCTATGTGCTCCAAGTAGCACCCGAGTCTCTGATAGAAGGGCGATCGTTTTTCGATACAAGTCGTTACTATCGAGGCGCATTTGAATTCTGGACTAGCGGACTTATCAATGGTCTTTCGGGCTTTGTTTTGACGTGGACACTCTTTTACGGGTTAGTGAGAGCGTGAAGGGACCAGTCTAGACACTCTTGGACATGCAAAAGCTTGCTATACATGCGCATAGTCAAACTAGTGGTATGTTAGTATTCTTCGTATTCATCGCCTATATGTGCATTTAATCTACAATCTCAACAACTCTACCCACGATTCCCCTCAAGCCTGATTTATCCTGCCGTCCTCCTTCCTGTAGAATGACTCGAGATCCAAGTTCAATCCATTCTCTCTTGTGTAGCAGTTCTAGAGTTACCCTCACAAACCAAGATGTAGCTAGAACCACTATCAACAAAAGAGTCGCGAGTAAACTCCCGAACACCAAATAGACTGCAGTTATCGTCGATACTCATAGTCCCCCTCACCTGATGCCTATGTGATGCTTGCATAACCCGAGCCACTGCCCGAACACTCGCCAAGTACACATTGACGAGTGAACCCGTTGCCAATGATATGCTTGCACCATCTTTAAATGCTGCAGTAAATCCACCAGCCGCCTGTAAGCTGAGCCCTGTCATATGTCTTGAAGGAATGGCGAGAACCATGCCTCTACGTATGAGATGTATGCCGATTTTCGTACCTAGATTTCCACTGTCTACGCAGGAATCGAACTTGAGTCCGATTGATCCAGCTTGGCCAGCTTCAAGAGCTCGAACAGGCAGACGTAAATTCCGAATGCTTACGATTTGTGCGTTATGCCACTCGCTTGTTGCAGTAGATGCTGGTATGACTGTCTTCAAAGCTGTCCGCCCAAGTTCGGTGGGCGAGAGGCGCGAAGCTGAGAGGCCAAACTTGCCGGGAGAGGCCTTGGTCTCCGGCTCGCTCCCACAAGCTTTGTTATTTGTTGATGGAAAGGGTCCCACTACAACCCTCGCGCCAACGAAAAGCCGTCCAAAGCGAACGTATCCTGAAATAATCACGCCATAGTTGCGGCTATGTCTTCCAGCCTCAACAATACTACTTCGCGGTGCTTGAAGGTTAAAAGTGTCATCAATATGAAATAAGCACTTCGGCTGTTCTGGACTCAAGGCTATGCCGGTGGAATCTGATGTTATGGGAGCCGCTGACAAAGGCAAACTTTCCAGGAGAGCATGAACCAGCCCGATCCCGATGCCTTTGACAGCACTTGTCAATATGATTGGAACATATTTGTTTAGATTTCCGCTCTCTTTCATAGTTTCGACCGCAGCCCGGGCTTTGGCGTAATCCTCCGAAGGGATGACCTTCAACTCGTCATGCTGCCTTTGGTCAGGCTGAAGAATTTTCGGCGTTCTCCCCGCATCCTTTACGGCAGCTAGAATTGTGATCATAGTGTTCTGTAAACTTGATTTGGACGCTAAATCCAACTTCGTGACAATAATAGCAACAGGGACTTCTAGTTTGAGTGATAAAGACAGATGTGCTTTAACGAGATCGACACGACCACCTGTGTCACTCTGATGCTCTTGGCCCGTGTAGGGAGTCTGTCGACGTTCTGAAGCGCTTTCCGCATCGTCGGCGGCGAAACAAAGAATACTCCAGTGCGGTGCCCAATTCATGAGACCCCTGAGAACAGTGCGGCGATATCGCGGGTGGCCACCAGAGTCCGAAATAAACACAATTCTGCCATTTTTTGAGCGATCGTGGATATCAATCCATGACTCAATATTGCCTTGAGAAAAGTTGAAAATCTGTTGGTCTTTGTATCCTATGAGCTCTTGCGCAATAGAACTCGTCACGCCAGATACCATCTCATGTCGATGCCTGAAGAGATTTAGGCGGCTTTTCCCCCGACCGTTATCCAATGTACCTGTGGACAATGTCCCCAGGAGGGTTGATTTCCCAGACGTCGTTGGACCAGTTAGTGTAATTCTCAGCTGCGGGGTGTTAGAGATGCCCCGGGTTGGAAATTGTACTTGCGACGGGGATCTGGTAGAGATTTTGATATTGACGCTTTCGTCACTGTTGTGGTCGCGGCTAGAATAGGTATGCTGGTGCACACCCAACTCAGGAGTCACGAACGCTTCAGAAACCCACAACTTCCCTTGTTTGGTTACATTGCGTGAACTCGACATGGGTGTGTCCGCAGACTCTACACATTCGACCCATTCACAGTCACCAACGATGATCATACGAACTACTTCAACTACACAGCCAAGACTGGCAGCCATGACGCGTAAGGTGACCAAGCTCTCATTCATTTCATCCTGTGTGAGCCCGATGAGGGTGCCATCATCAGAAACACCCAGCTCGTATAATGCACCTCTAGATTCTTCAAGTCCTGGCAATGGCACCAGGGGTTGGGTCGGAATATTGAGATCAACATAGTCGTCTGGTAATTCTGGAATCGTGGTCTCTCTTGACCGTGAGGCATGGTATGGGGAAGATTGTTGTAGCCGCCAGAGAAGCTGGGTTGTGAGATGTTGGAGCCGCTGTTGTCGTGTCTGTTGTACGATATTCAGGTCTGCGGTTGACCGTTTGAGGGTCGTGATGGGATTCTGGATCTTGTTGTTTTGCTGCCTCTCCTTAGACGTGCTGCTGGAGGTATATGCCCGCCTGGATCTTAGTAGCAGGTGCAGCTTATACTCGATGGGGCCCTCTTGAGGCTCAGCCTGCAGCTTCGTGATCCTACATTCAGCTGATGTATAAATACAGTTGCGATTTCTGCTGTGTGCGCCGTCTCTGACGTCTGATTCGCTATCTGGGAAAATCCAGGGTGAAGATACCTTAGGAGGGTCTGGGTCGTAAGTGAATATTGAAGCCATCTGAGCCGCCCTGGGAAGTGTTGCCGACCCTAACTAAGCAGGTCACGTAATACCAAAGAGCCGGCTTTGTTTTAACCTTGGTCTCCAAAGCATGTTTACTTGTAACCTCCTGTAGATAATTCAAAGGTTATATAGGTTTGATGTCAGTGGTGGGAACGACGCGGGTTAAATACCATGGTACGAGACTGGGCCACCCAGAACATCTAGGTGAGTCAGAGTCACCGGACTAATATGGTGTTGGAGTTACATCCACCCCACCAACGAAGCGTGGCTGTGGCTTCAAACTTGGCATATATCTTGCTCTAGTCGATGAAGACCAGTGGAATGTTGGTATGGTTATCCCTTCGAGTGTGCGAAGGCTACACTTGCGTACTAGACAGGGATATAAGCCAATTAGAATAGAGAAGAGATTAGGTACTTTGATTTCCTACTAAATTAGGTTATAATAGAAGTCCTAATACTTCTTTAAGTTATAAAGAGCTATATTATATATATCATAGCTCTACCTTAATTAACTAACTTTCTTCTACTACTAATTAAGGCTATTTATATAAACCTTGGCTAGAGGCTATACTTAACTTTATAATCTTACTATATTTAACCTATAGCCTTTATAAGCAAGGTACTATAAGACTTTCCTTTAATAGATAAGTTTATATTATAATATAGATATATGTTTATTACTTGGTTAAAATTACTACTATAATAATCTATCTTTACTATAAACTTAATAATATTATTAATAATATATTTTATTACTTATATTAACTAGTATAATATCTTTACTTTAGCTACTTATAAAGCTATAAAATATAGCTATTAATAAAAGTAATTTTAAGAAAAAAGAACTCTATAATTATTTACTAATCTCCTCTACTAAAGCTATAGTTATATTCTTAATATACTCTTAATAAGATAGAGGAAATATGTATATAATTTAACTACTAGGTAAACTTAATAGAATACTATACTTTATATTAAGTTAAGTAAGTTATCTTTCTCTTTCTTCTACTTACAGTAAGGTGCAAAAAGTATTTAGAATACCTCTTATACTAGTTAGTACTTCAGGAACTAATAACACTAAATAAACGCGCCTAATATATATAATCTCATGAGATATATAAGTTATTATATATTAAAATAGGTAATCACGAGCTAGAATTAAGCCAGCAGATATAATCAAGAATTTACAAGCTTAGGTCTATTAGCTAGGTGTAATAGATAGGCCCTAGGGCATATTGTAGATAGGTATTAATTCTTATATTAATATACTTAAAGAAGAAGATTCTTTAAGATAATAGAAAATAAGTTCCCCCTTTACTATAGCTAAGTATAGTTTATACTTAAGCTCTTTACCCTAAGGATAACTTAAGCTAAAGCTCGAGTTTATAATACTAGAGAGCTTAATAGATTTATAAGAAGTACTTTAATATTCTTATTTCTACTATTTCTTATATATTAAAAAAGGAATATAAATATAATATAAATTAATCTCTCTCTTACTCTAGATAACTTTCTAGTTTATCTTTAAAGTAAAAGATAGAGCTATTATAAAAAAAGAAAAAGATCTTTATATTAAAAATTAAGATTTTCTTTAGTTAATTAACTATTTTATTAAAATATATATCTTATAATACTTATTATAAAAAGTAAGTAAATAAAAGTAATTATAATATAAAAAACTAGTTATTATTAAAAATATATTATAAAGTAATTTACTTAAGCTCTTTAATATTATATTATTATTTATTATAAAAGAGCTAGATATATAGAAATTTAGTATATTAATAGTAATACTCTAGATTATATAAAGAGAATAATTAGTAAAGAGTATAGAGAAGTATTACTATAATTATCTAATATATAGAGGCCTAGGGAATCTTTAGAGAAGCTCTTACTAGTTAGAGGGAGATAAATAAGGAGAAGTATAGAGAATCTTAAAGAAAGGACCTTAAGCTTTAGTTTTAAAAAAGAGAGAGACTTACTTTAATATTTACCTAGCTTATTTATAAATTACTATTATACTTATTATTTTAATAGATATATATTTAATAAATAAATAAGTATATAATTAAGAGAGAAATTAAGTAATAATATATTTAAACTTTCTAATTTTTATTTAAATAACTAGAGATAAGAGATATTTATTTAATATAAGTTAAAAAAGTTATTAAGTAAATATTATAAGTTAAATTTAAAGATAATAAAATATAAACTAATTTTATTTCTCTTTATAATATTATAAAAAGTACTTATAAAAATATTAATATAAGTATTATTTATAAAAATTATATTATAAACTTATCTAGCTTTATTTAACTTAGTAATATTTTTATATATAATAATATAAGAGTTTATATAGCTTAAATTATTAAGTAATTACTAGAGAAATTAAATATATAGATAATAATCTAATTATTTTATTTACTAAATTTAAACTTAATTAAGAACTTATAATCTATTATAAAGATAGAGATCTATAAGTTATATCTAAATCTAGCTACTATATTTAATATAGAGAAGATATTAGAGAGATTAATTTAAGCTATAAAGAAAGTTTAGCTTAAGATTAATAATATAATACTAGTTAATTTATTAGAATTAATATCTAGGTAAATCTAAGTAGTAATATAAGTAGAAGATTAATATACTAAATATTAGATACTAGAGTTTTACTAGATTTAAATATAAAAGATATCTTAAATACTTTTTATACTTTATTATATTAAGCTAGCTATATTACTAGAAATATACTAAATTTAATAAATAAGATAGCCTTACTAACTTATATATTATATCTTAAAGTTTATAAGTATAAACTTTACTAAAATTAAAATAATCTCTTTTGATTACTTAATATAACTAATAATAGCTTTATTAATAATAAAGTTAGCTTCTAGCTTATATAGCTATATTAAGATATATTATATATAGATTAATTACTTATAAAGCTATAATACTACTATTAAAATAAGTTCTATAATAAACTTATTAATATTATTAGAGTTAAAAGGCTATAGCTACTAGAGAAAGATTTAATAATAGGTAAAAGTTATATATTTAATAATTAAGTAAGTAGAGTATTAAACCCCTTAGCTAGAAGTTACTTAATAGTAAGATAGAGAATAAGACTTACTCTTAGAGATAGCAGTCTTATATCACGTGAGTTCCTAGAACTTGATATAAGTAGTAATATTATAATAACTAGAATAGTATACTCTTCTTTATTATTATTATTATTTCTTAAAATTAACTATTTAATATCTATTTATTAAGTATATTATTATAATAACCTATTTAATTAAATAAAAACATATATTATTATATTAATTAGAACTATTAATAGTTCTCTTATTATAACTTATAAATCTATAACTCCTAAGTTCCTATAAGTATAGTATTCTATTAGGCCTATCTAGTAGTTAGGTTATATATATATTCTCTCTATCTCTATAGTTCTTAATTTAAGTTTCCTTATAAATTTCTAGGTAAATAAAGATATTAGTAAAGTATTAAGAATAATAAGTATAATAAACTAGCCCTAGAGTATATTATAGATAGATATTAATTCTTATATTACTATACTTAAAGAAGAAGATTCTTTAAGATAATAGAAAATAAGTTCTCCCTTTACTATAGCTAAGTGTAGTCTATACTTAAGCTCCTTACTCTAAGGATAACCTGAGCTAAAGCTCAAGTCTATAATAATAAGCTTATATTTAGAGACTTTAAAAGTTTAAAATATAAGCCTAAGCTTATTTCTAACTTAAAGTCTAGTTATTAAATATTATTAACTAGTTACTTCTTATTATAGTAATTAAATTAGATAAATAGAGAATTATTATAATTACTATAATTATTATATTATTAAATTTAGAAAATAAGTTATTATTAAAAAATAAAATTTAGTAAACTAGATAACTAGAAACTTAGAGTAAGCTTATAGTATATATATAATAAACTTACTTACTATTTTAATATCTCCTATATTATAAAAGTATAATAAGCTTTTTTTTTAAGAATAACTAAAGTTAAGTAAGTATATTATATAAATATATTAAGATAGAGAGAATATATATATATATAACTCAATTACTAGATTAGCTTAATAGAATACTCTACTTATAGAAACTTAAGAGTTATAAACTTATTAGTTATAAAAAAGAAACTATTAATAGTTCTAATTAATACAATAATATATATTTTTATTTAATTAAATAGATTATTATATTAATATACTTAATAAAGAGATATTAAATAGTTAATTTTTATTAAATTTAGGAAATAAATTATTTCTAAGAAGTGAAAGTTAATAAGCTAAGTAACTAGGAACTTATAGTAAACTTATAGTATATATATAATAACCTCCTTACTACCTTACTACTACTTAATTATTATATAAGTTAGTTCTTATTCTTTTCCTATAATTATATACCTCTATATTTTAAAGCTACCTAACTAGAAATCTCTACCTTAGATATCCATAGCCTAATTAGCTCATTTAGCCTCTAATAATTTTAAGAAATAACAACAACAACAATAATAATAATAATAAAGAAGAGTATATTATTCTAGCTATTATAATATTATTATTATTTATATTAGCTCTAGAGGCTTATATAACTAAGAATTATTATCTTTTAAAAAACAAGTCTTATTCTCTATCTCAATATATATTATATATTTATAAGAAGTATTTTATATTCTATAATTTATAATCTCTTATTTATTATATACTAATAAAATATTTTTTATATTAAACTCTTTATAATATTAAATAATAAGTAGTATATTTATACTTTAAATATAATTATAAATATCATAGGCTCAAGCCTAGGGCCTTGGGCTTATTCCATAATACTAGGCCTTATAGCTAGTTAGATAGCTGCGGTGAGTAGCTATTTAATATGTATCCTTTTGCCATAGTGGCCAAGGGTATCGGCCTAGCAGCCGATGATGGCCGTAGCGGCAGCTATCGCTTTAGCCTTATTAAGGCCAACCTATCATAATAAAGATTATTATATACTTTTATAAATTTCTCTTTAAAGAAATATTTAGAAGATATATTAACTCTTTTTAATTAATATTAATAAACATTATTTAAAAATTAAATAATTATTTTTATTTTTATTTTATTAATAATTTCAATTTATATTAAGATTTAATAATAAGCCTAATTTTCTAAATTAATAACTAATTTACTATATATAATAAATTTTCCAAAAAATTAAGAAAATAAATATAAAAGATATTATTATTATTACTTTTTATTAGCTAGTATTATATTATTTATATTTATTATATTATATTATACTTATATTATAGCTAAGTCTCTCTTTTCTCTTAAACTTTCTCTCTTTAGTAAAAAGTAAGTTAAATAGTTATATTAACTTAGCTATTTAATATATAATATACTTATAATATACTTACTTTAAGTTTAAATAGAGTATTAAATAGAGATTTTTATCAAGCTCTTATATAGTTTTTAATTATTTTTATTTATAAATATACTATATATTTTACTTTATATAAGTAATAAATAATAATAATTATTATTATAATATAGTAGTTCTATATTTAGTATATCTCTCTTTTAGATTAAAGAGACTATAAGTTTAAATTCTACTAGTAATATACTTCTAGGAATTAGGGCTCCCTAGAAGAGACTAAAATTTACCTAAGCCTATAGCTAAGAGTAAAAACTAGGCTACTTCTATAGTATTACTATAGTAGCTATATCTTCTTACTATAAGGAAGGCTTTAATCTAGGGAGATTAGGAGTTTAGCTTATAACTCTAAATCTAGCTATATTTAATATATAATAAGATTAGTAGAACTTAAGGCTAGGAAAGAAAGTTAAGTAACTTAAGAACTAGTAAGAGTTTTATAATAAAACTCTAATTTCTCTAATTACTAATAAGATAATATAGCTAGATAATTATAAATTTTCCTATATTCTAGTATTAAAAGAGGTAATTAGTCTTATAACTATCTAATTTATATATAAATATATAGTAGCTCTAGTATAGGCTATATATATAATACTAGAGTTTTTACTTAGCTCTCTAGGGTATAGTTTTCTCTAGTTATTATAGAATAGATATACTAGATATTATCTTTAAATAGGAGGTTAATTAGAGTATTATTTAATAATAATATAATAATATACTTAATTATTATAATAAATATTCTTAACTCTATTTAATCTATAACTTATTAGATAACTTAAGAATAAATAATAATATATTAATACTATTATATAAAGGATGCTCTTTATAGAAGTAGAAGAATCCATATTCCTTCCTCTAGGGACTAGTAATTTCTGACCTATATAAACAAGTATTAGCCTCAAGCCTACATTATCTCTCGAATAGGAAAAACCAACACCTTACACACTATAATATTCTGTGAAGCCTTGAAGTAGTTTGAAGCATATTTTAGTAATAATACAAGGATTACCTTACTCCTTATTACTAATAAATCAGTCGACTTATTGAACATATTTGCGTCATATTCTTGTAGACTAGTCACCGTAGTCGTCTTCTCCATCCCCTCCTTTGGCGTTGGCATCTTTCCGGATGGGGATTTTGATGCCCTGTGTAGCAAAACGTTTTGCTAAGAGGTGTACTTTCACAGACACCAGGAAACTTTTTAGCCGAGTAGACATGGAATACATCGCTAAAACAAGACGCAAGAATAGGTGCCCTTCCAGTATTGACGACCGACAAGCTCTCGTTCCTATGAACTCCACCACGTGGACCGACGTTGACAAAGGAAAACTTGAGGCTAATGATTGCTGTTAGCAAGGAGAAAAGCATGCGCAGAAGAAGATGACCTACCGGAATGGGCCTTCAGTTCGCACACTCAGATCTTGCAATACAAACCATATACCGAAATGATCATTGGTGTCGCTCAGGCGAAAGGCACTCGCAGCAAGGCTTCCAATAAGATTTCGTGTAAACATACCCTGCGGTGGCCCACTAATCATTGCCATTCTCGTCAATGTATTCTGATCTTGCCCATAGTTTGTCAAGGCTGAGGACACTGAGGCACTATTTCTACTATACGGTACCATACTCGATTGTGGTGCCAATGGTTGAGAGCTATCATCAGGTCGATACGTGTGGTGTTGGGGATAATACTGTTGTGGAGGGCCATATGAGCCATTGGGGGGATAGGACGGCGCTAAAGCAATTTTAGTTTCATACTTGAATGCTTCTAGCGAAGTTACTTACCGGTAGCATAACTTGCCTGCACCTGGTAGTCTTGTACATATCCTAAGGGTTGAGATGAACTGTATACTTGATCGCGATTGGGTGTAGGCAGGTGGGATGGGTAAGGGGATTGCCTCGTGTCTCCTCCAGCAACTGTTGCATAAGGGTGTGTTGCAGTTGATGACATCGAAGTGGTATGTGTCGAAGAGGAAGATCTAACCAAGTTTACTTCACGACTGGCCGAGGCGTCCCATAGATCCACATTAAGGACAAACATGGCATGATCAATATCACTATACAAGAGGCATTGGTCAGCAAGAATTAAAAGGAATCGGGACCTCCAAGCCATGAACAGGAACAACCAACTTGCAGTCAACCTCCTTCCCCGTGACGGCGTTGGTGATTAAGAGGCGCACGCACGGTGGGGGCGTGATAGGCCTTCGATCCTGGAGATGGTCAGAAACATATGAGGGGAGAAACTGAAAGAGATTCAGCTTCAGAGATGCTAGAGCATAGTGACCTTGTCGCCAAAGCCACACATACGGGCTCGCTGGGGTTGCTGAACGACATCGAGGCTAAGAAACAAAACGAAAACGTCATGAGCTGAGTGACCATTCTGGATGAGAGGTGTACGGACCTATATCTGCGGCCAGTTGCATCATCTACTATAGACAAAGGTACTAGTGTCTTTTGTCCATCGTTGAGCATTGCTGAAGAGGTATTATCGCGCGTGGGCTGATGGTTAGAGGCTGAATGGAGCTGCGACGGCGATTGGTTGAGTTGTGACTGTTGGTGTTCTCCATTGTCATGACCAGTCGGGTGCTGTTGCGCTTGAAGATGTGCAAGCTGCGTTTGAGGATGTGTGTGAGAGCGAGAGACGATGGATGTTGCGGTTGGTGAAATATGGTGGGATTGGGTTCGTGAGGGAGGTGGAAGAGAGATATGAGGCTGAGCTGCCTGGTGATCATGATATACATGTCGCCCTCCAGAAGCGGAGCCAAGTGCCGGCGTCGGCGTCGGCGTCGGCGTCGGCGTCAGCGCGGATCCAGCTATGGAGCTGTGACTATAGGAGCCAACTGGAGGCATTGGATCTGTCGCCTGCTTGGTGGCCGTATTGCGAGATTGTAGCTGAGACAAGTCCATTCAGACGAACGTTGTGAAATATAAAGGCGGCTGGCTTGTCGAGGGTGGTTTATTTATTTCAAGCACTTGCGTAGGTACGTACTTCAGAGCCGGTCCTTCATAACGCACATTGGCAATAGCAATATTACCATAATATAGCAATATAGTAGATATTTAAATAATTAATTAGCTAGTATTTGACTTAAAGAAAAAATCTATCTTTTCTTCTTGTAATTATATATTATAAATTTCCTAAGTAATTAGAAAGCTTATAATTAATTTTTTTTAAAATAGTCTTATATTAAGTTTAGAAATATAAGTCTCTAATTTTAATACTTAGATAATTTATATTATTATTATTATTATTATTATTATTATTATTATTATTATTATATCTATTACCTATAGGAGATAGAATATATAGTATATCTATAGATAATGATAGAGAAAAACCTATACTAAAGCTAAATAAAAAACTTTATATAGTACTCTATTTAAGCCTAAGTTAAGTATATTATAAGTATATAGTAAATTTAATACCTATACTAGTATAATTATCTAGCTTACTTCTTATTAAAAAGAGAGATTTTTAAAAAGAGATAAACTTAATCTTAATATAAATATAATATAGTTTAGTAATTATAAATAATATTATAATATTAGCTAGTAAGAAGTTATAGTAATTAGCTATTATTATTATAATATTAGATTTATTATAATAATATTAGATTTATTATAATAATAATAGACTTTATTATATTTACTATAGGTCGGCTTGCTAACTCGCGCGAGTCCTGCTTCGTAGCTCGGCTGTGCCGTGGAGCTCTAAAATGTAGATTCAATCTATTCAGGTTATTCTTATTCTCTATCTAGTTGCTGCTCTTATAAGCAGGTAAACCTCTATCTATTACTTATATAAGTAGTAGACTAAGATTTTCCTACTTCTATAATACCTTACTAATCTATCTATTCTAATATAGACTATCTTTTCTTTATAATATTACTAAGCTTAGTTAAATAGAGAAATATATATAAAAATAATCTATTAAGGCTATAATCTCTACTTATAAGAGCTATTAATCTTAGAGAAATAATTAATATAATAAATAATAGGAAATAAATAATTAAACCTCTTCTTTTAGATTTTAAATACTCTATAATTTAGTAAAATAAGGTTATATACTTACTTAAGCTTATAGTAATATAATTACTTAATTATTTAATTTATTATTTAATACTTTATAATAACATAAAAATAAATTCTTAAATAGAAAGAAAAAAAATAAAGAAATTACTTAAATAATTATACATAGCTATTAATATAGTATATAATCTATATATTACTTAATATATAGATCTCTACTTATTATTATTATATATTTTTAATAATAATTTAGAATTTATTATTATTAAAATAATAGAAATAATATCTACTCTTCTTATTATTATTTTTAATATTACTACTTATTTAAGCTTTAAATTATTATTTTACTACTTTAAAGATCTTCTAATTACTAATTTACTACTCTCCTAAGATACCTTTTACTTTAAAGAAGTAGAAAACTACTACTTACTTTACTAAATATAGATTTCTTATTTTAATAATCTTAGGAGCTACTAATTATTATTTTATAGTTTATATATATAGTACTACTTATAAAGTACCTTATTTAGGTTATCTTTATTCTTATTTAGCTAGAAAATAAGAGGAAGGTACTCTAGGTAAATATTATAATCTTAATTTAAAAGGCTACTACTACTTTAAATATATATCTAGGTATTTATATTAAGTAATATAAGTTCTTTTAATTTTTAAACTACTATTTTAGTACTTTATTTTTAAATAATTATTTTAGTACTTATTTAAGCTATAAAACTACTATTCTCTACTCTTAGGCTTATATTTCTATAATTTAATTATTATATATAAGCTTATTATAAAATTTCTAAAGGTTTATAATAAAGATAATATTATAATAAGTTCCTTAGAGCTCTAGATAGTCTATTTATTATTTATATAATTTACTAATTTATATTCTTAAGTAATAAATAAATAATATTTTATTATTAAGAGTATATTAATTCTAGTAGAGGAGGATATAGTTATTAAAGGTAGTAATTCTAATAATAATTTAAATAGAATAAGTAATAAGGAAAAGAAGAATATTAATAAAGAGGTTACTCTCTAGCTCTTTAAATACCTATAGTAAGACTCTCTTAATTAAGAGAATAAGGATAAGAATAAAGATAAAGAATAGTTTATTATAAGCTATATCTAGCTATTTTAGTACTCTTTAGAGCTTAGTTTTATTATTTTACTACTTATAGGTACTAATACCTTCTTATTAAATAATAATACTCTTCTCTCTATTTTTCTCTTCCTTATTTACTTATTCTTTAATTCTAATTTTTACTTTATTTATACTTACTAGTACTACTAATACTTAGTTTAATATTCTCTTTATTATAATATTTATAAGATTATCTTCTCCTACTATCTATTAGATTTTATTTACTTTATACTCTTTATAGCTTTATCTTAGTACTATTAAATTAATTATTAGCTATTTCTCTATTATTATACTTAATTATATAATATATTAATATAAAGAAAAACTATCTATATATATTACTATCTTTATTAAAAGTAATTTAAGTTATTTAATAATCTTAATAAGTATATATTTAAATATATAAGCTATATTAAAGCTACTAACTATATTATAAATTTTATTTATAAATATTAATTATATAATTTTTTTATATTTTATAAATTACTAATAAATAATATTATTAAAAACTATAAAGTAGTTTGTATATTTACTAGATTTTTTATTATTAATTATAATTATAAATTTAATTATAAGCTAAGATCTTTATTATTTATAAAAGAATTATTAATAAAGATATATAATTAAATACTTAATAAATTAATTAAAATATATATTAGCTCTTTTATTATATTTAAAATCTATTATTATATTTATTTATTAAGTTAATTAATATTATTTTTTATTAAGTTCTTTAACTATATTATAATAAAAAAATTAAAAGCTACTTCTAGTTAATATATTAAAGTAATATATATATTATAAGTATATTATATAATATATTCTTATTTTAAGTACTTAATTCTGATTTTTATAAGCTTAAATTAATTTCTTTATTCTTTCTATTAAATAACTATCTTATTATTAAAGACTTTAATAATATAATTATTAAAAACTCTCTTTAAACTTATATTAAGTACTATAGTAAGCTTTACTTTAAATTCTACTTTTTTAAGCTTTATTTATTCTTTCTTAATAAATAAGAGATCTTTTAAGTTTAGGATATTATTTATTTATATTCTAATAAATTTAAAGCTTATTTTAATCTTTATTATTAGTAAATAAGAATTATATTTTAATAAAATATAATCTAGGTAATCTTTATAATATTTTTAATATATTATAAATTAATATAAGCTAGATTTTATAATATTATATAAAGGCTTAACTACTTAAAATATAATATCTCTAGGGTAATAGTCTTTAAGTTCTTTAAAAATATATAGTAAAATATCCTTTAAGAGATCTATATTACTTTATATATATATTTAGCTAATATTTTAAAATATTAATTAATAATTAAGCTTTTATAAAAATAATATAATTATAAAAATTAAATATTAGCTATATTATATAATTATAAGTAATTATATTAAAAGTATTCTCTTCTTTTAGTTATTATAGTCTTATATTATAAATCTTAATTTCTTATATAATATATATAATATTCTCTTAATCTTATAAATAAGGTAATATTTAAAGATCTTTATTTTTAGAAATATATCTTAGTTAATTAGAATAATTACTCTAGCTACTAGTAGTAACTTAATTTCCTTAAGGTCTACTTATTTAAATAGGTTCTTTAAGGTTATAATTTTACTTTTATTTTAGTATTTTATAATAAAATTATATCTTTATTACTCTTACTTAATTAGAAATTACCTTTTTATTTACTTTTAAATATTTATAATATAAATTACTACTTTCTTAGGTTATTTTCTTTATTATAGCTAGATTAGTTTAAGATATATAAATAGCTTAAGGATTTCCTCTTAAGTTAGAATTTTTTATTTAAGTCTTAGAGTAGTTATTATCTTATTTATTTACTTAATTAAATATTTATATAACTTAATATATATACTTTAGAACTTAATAGGCCTATTAATAATTTTAACTATAACTATTATATTTATTATAGTAAATATTTAAAATAATCTAGTTTATTTCTCTTTCTTTCTAAATATAAGAACTTTAGATTCTAGCTCTAGTAATCTTAAAAGTAGTCCTTCTATATTTAATCTATTTCTAGTTTTTTATATATTATTTACTTTCCTTTTTATTATTATTTTCTAGAGCTTAGTTATTACTTTCTTAATTACTTCTATATACTTTATTTAGCTAATTATAAAAGTAATACTTATAGTAATTTATAATATAGCTCTAAATATAAATAATATAAGAACTAATTTACTAGGTTTTATTATATTATTTATTACTTTTATTATTATTTAAAGTAGTAAATTTAATTTTATATTAAAATATTTAGTCTTTATAATTTTATATACTCTTTAAATTAGCTAGTAATAGTACTTAATTTTCCTAATTAATTAATATATTTCTATTAAAATTTAATAATATATTATCTTTATAAGCTATACTTTAGCTCTAAATTTATTAGTAGTAAAGTTAGTACTAGTATTAAATATTATAATATCTAGAGAACTAAAATAGATATTTAACTAGTATTTCTTAAAAATCTCCTAGATCTTATAAATAGTAAAATTATAAAAGAAAGTTATAATCTAGAATCTAGTATTTATATTAATTATATAAAATATAGGCTTTTTATTTATATATATAATATTTACTATAATTTTATAATTAAAGTTAATATTATTTTTTAAAAAGAATTTAAAATATTAAAAAGATAATTCTTTAATTTAATAATAATAATAAAAGTAGTTTATTAGCTCTAGAGTATCTCTCTTTATATTATAGTTTACTTATTTAAGAATCTTCTATAATTTATTTATAAATAAATAGCTAAATCTCTTATAAATATATTTAAGCTCTACCTCTATTAAATTTATTATTCTCTTACTCTTTATATCTATTTTATATATAATCCTTACTACTTTTTATTTTTTAGTATTAAAAAGTAACTATAAATATCCTTATTTTCTAAAAATAGATATATAAATAAGGTACTCTTTAGTTTATTTTATAAGCTTATTATATATATTATCTAAGTATATATTAAGCTTATTTATATTATTAATATAGAGAAAGAAAGATATATTTATAAAGATAATATAGAAGTTAATATCTCTTATTACTATTAAAATAATAATTCTTTTAATTATAAAAAGAGTTTCTTTTAATTTAAAGTATATATAAATACTTTTCTTATTTTTTATTATCTTTAAGTCTAGTATTATATTTAATAGGGTCTATATTTAAGTTTTTTTTATTATTAAGTATTTTATAACTCTTATATTAAAAATAATATTATATTAAGTAATAGTACTATTAAGCTAATATTAAAAGAATATATACTCTAGAGAAGTTATAAATCTAGCTTTTTAATTTTATTTTTTTATTTTATAAATAAATAATTTATTTACTAAGAAATAAGTAATATAACTATTTATTAGTTTATTTTTATATACTTTATTTTTAAATTTCTTTAATTCTAAGCTCTTTAATTTTTTAAATTTAAACTTTAATAATATTTCTATAAGTTTAATAGCTATTAAGAACTAGTAATATCCTTTTTATAATTCTTTATAAATATCTTATATTTATTTCTACTACTTTTTAAAATATTATTATTCTTTAGGTAAGTACTTTATAAATTAGTAATTAAGTTTTATATAAATTTAATACTTTAAGTTCTTACTTTATAATCTAAAGCTATTTTATTTTCTTTACTACTCTTTAAAATTAGATCTCTTATTATATTTATATTTACTATATTATTAAAATTATTAAATACTTTTTCTATATTTTCTATTAATATAAAAATAACCTAATATTCTTATATTTTCCTCTACTTATAATATACTCTTAAATTATATAGATAATATATTAAATATTTATTCTAGTTTTATAAATATAATCTTAAGCTTTTACATACCTTAGATTATATATAAAGTATTTATAAAGAGATATATTTTATTATTAAAGGTAGAACTAAGAGCTTATTAGTATTTCTAAAGTTAATTTAATAAGATCTAGAGTACTTTTATTTATATTTTTCTAATATTTCTACTTTTAGTAATAATAGAGAAAAATATTATTAAGCTTTAGTTTATATAGTACTATACTTAGTTAATTTTTAAATTAAATTATTATTTAATTCTTATATATATCTTATTAAATTATATTTTATAATTTATATATTTAAAGAAGAAAGCTTATATATATTTAGAAAGAATACTTAGGAAGAGTATATAGAGCTATAAATATTAAATTTAAAGTAGCTTATATATATTTATAAATATTTTTATTTTATTATTTAAAATATTATATATTTCCTTTAAGTAATTATTTTCTTTATTTTATAATAAAGTAAATTATTTTATAATTACTTTATTAATTATATTATTTATATACTTTACTAGTAGAAGAGTATAATATTAATACTTTAATATTATTTTAAATATATTATTAAAGGTATTACTTTATTTTCTTTATTTAATAAGCTCTATATTAATAAATTATTTTACTAGTAGAATACTAGATTATTTAACTAGAAATTATATTAGAGCTACCCTTAGTTAATTTAATAATTATATTTAACTATTAGCTCTTAACTTTCTTTTATTTCTACTTCCTTATTTTATTTATTTATTTATTCTAGAGCTTATTTAAATTCTAGGTTATTATTTTCTTAATTAATTAAGCTTAACTTAGGTTTTTTAAGTACTTTATTATATTAAAGGAGTTATTTTAGTTATTTTATTATTTTCTAGTTTTATTATCTAGATATACTAATCTTATAATTCTTTAAATATAATTTTAGTACTTAAATAATTAGGATATTATAGTTTTTAAAGTCCTTTACTTTCTATTTATTAAAATCTTTAATAAATCTTTCTAGTAGGTTATTATCTCTATATCTTAGTCTTTTATATCTACTTATAGCTTTAATAATCTATAAGCTCTTAAGATTTATAGAAGTAATTACTAGAGCTTTTATAAACTTATATTATAGATTTATAATAAACTTAGTATTAAGGATATTCTTAATCTTAAGTAGGAGTATTATTTTTAATTAATCTAGAGCTTAATTAAGCTCTTATTTTACTTTTTCTAATTTATTAAGATCTATTAAAGAGCTTTATTCTTACTTTATTATATTTATCTTATTAATATTACTATTATATAGCTAGTAATATAGCCTAGTAGTAATCTTTATTAGAGAGTTTTAACTAATTAAGATAGTACTCTTATAGATTATATAATAGGTATTTTCCTATTATTTAAGATCTTTTAAAAGTCCTAACTAGTTAGGATAATACTTCTAAGATCTCTTATAAGGTTATTTATAGCTCCTTAGTATAGTAGAACTCTATTTATAAAATTAATTTCAATTTCTTATTCTTATTAGTCTATATTATATTTATAAGATATAATATTAATTAATATAAGTTAGCTTATTAACTTATATAAGTCTTACTTTATAGCTTGGCTATATTATAGAGCTCTAAAATATAGATTTAATCTATTTAGGTTATTCTTATTCTCTATCTAGTTACTGCTCTTGCAAGTAGGTAAATCTCTATCTACTACTTATATAAGCAGTAGACTAAGGTTTTCCTACTTCTATAACGCCTTGCTAATCTATTTATTCTAATATTTACTTTCTTACTCTTTTTCTCTTTCTTTAAATTTATTATATATAATAAATTACCTTTTTAATTTAAAGAGCTATATTTACTATTTAAACTTAATATAAAATAAAGTTATTAATAAAATAATAATAATAATATAAATAATTATTTAATTTTCTAATTAATTTATTTTTTACTTAAATTAACTAAAGATAGTTAATATATCTTCTAAATACTTTCTTAAAAAGAAACTTATAAAAGTTAATTATAATCTCTATAATTATATATTAAATATTAACTTTATTTTTTAAAAAAAGAAGAAATAATAAAAAGTTAAGCTATTTAATATTATATCTAGAGTATAAAGGTAATTTTTATTATTTACTATTATAAAGAGTTTAATATAAAATATACTTTATATTATATATATATTAAAAATATATTAAATAAAAGTAGTAGCCTTATATTATAATTAATATAGTAAATAATTAAATATAGATTTAAGCTTAAATATTACTTATTAATTATTTAAAAATTTAATAATTATTAGTTATATAACTTATATTTACTAATAAAAAACTATATATATTAATAAAAAATATATATATTAAGATTTTAAAGTATAAAAAAGTAATATAAATATTAAAAATAATATAAAAAAAGATAAACATATACATTAAAATAATATTATTAAAAAATATCATAATTAATATTTTTATAATTTTTAAAAAGTAATTTAATAAATTACTTAATAAAATATTTTATAATATTAATATATTAAAGTAGCTTATATTTATAATAAAAATATTGATAAATTAATTAAGTTATTAGTTTTCTTTTATAATATTTTAAATTCATTAAGCTTTAGCTTAAAAAGAAGAGAAGTATTAAACTATTATAATATTATTAACTTTATTAATTATCCTACCTATTATTTCCTTACTTCTTCCTTAAGAATTTATTATTATCTATATATACTAGGCTTAACTAGAGTAGTTTAATATATCTTTCCTTTACTATATCTAAAGCTTATATATATTATCTTACTTATATATTATATAAATATCTCTTATATTATATAATTTACCTTTAGTTTAATAAGAAGAAAGAGAAAGTAAAGGAGAAGAAATTAAAAGAAAAAGAGAAGAAGAACTTTTTTTAAAAAAAAAAAAAAAGAGATAATAAAAATAAGCTTTATTATAATTAAAATTTAAAAATAAATTAAAAATAATAATATCTTTACTATCTTTAATAACTTTTTATTAGTAATTAATATAAGTAAATAATAAGTTTTTTTTAAATAAAAAGAGATTTTTTCTAAATATTTAAATAATTATTTTTAATTATTTAAAAGCTTAAAACTAGTAAAAGTTTTATAAAAATTCTAACTTTTTTCTTTTTTTTATTTAATTTTATTATTAAGAAGAACTAGAAAATAAAAGATTTACTAATAAGATAAAGAGAATAAATATATAATCTAACTACTAGGTAGGCCTAATAGAATACTATACTTATAGGAACTAAAGAGTTATAAACTTATTAGTTATAATAAGAGAACTATTAATAGTTCTAATTAATATTATAATATATATTTTTATTTAATTAAATAGATTATTATAATAATATATTTAATAAAGAGATATTAAATAATTAATTTTAAGAAATAATAATAATAATAAAGAAGAGTATATTTTTCTAGCTATTATAATATTATTACTTATATTAATTTGTAGAGATTTATATAACTAGAGACTACTATCTCTAAGAGCAAGTTTTATTCTCTATCTTACTAGTAAAATAATAAAGCTCTTTTTATTAATAATAAGCTACTAAATAATATATTACTATATAATATAAAATAGGATTTATTAATATATTAATAATAACTTAATATTTAATTTGCTAAAGAAGCTTATTTTATTAAAAGAGGAAATCTTTATAATAAATTATAATAAACTTGGTAAAATTTAAAAGTATTAGTAAATAAAATATATAATTTACTTTAAATATAGTACTAAATATATTTTATTTAATTTAGCTAAATAATAATAAATTAATTATAAAATAATAATAAAGTAATAAAAATATTAATATTTATATAAAATCTTATAATAATAAAAGAGACTATTACTCTTTATATTTTAATTAATAAAGTAAATAATATAATATTAATAAATAATAAGTACTTTATAATAAATTAATAAAAGCCTAGCTATATATAGTAGTAAAGATAACTTTTATAAAATAAGCTAGAAAGATAATAAATTTATTTTATAGTTCTAATATATAATAATTATATTATAATAATAATAAGTTAATAGCTAGTAAATATAAAGCTATAATATTATATATATTTTAAAGATAATAATAGTAGTAAATAAAGAGAGTTTTATATTAAAACAAGTTAAAGTTATTAAATAGAAGTAATTTAGTATTATATTAGTAAATTAGTAATTATTTATAATAATATACTGAAGAGTTTTATATAAAGAAGTAGATATATAATTAAATAAGAAATAGTATTATAAGTTTAAATATTATTAGTAATATAATAATAATAAATAAGTTAAGAGATATATTATCAAGAGCTAAATAGACTAATTAGGCTATAGATACTTAAGGTAAGAATTTCTAGTTCAGTAGCCTTAAGAATATAACGATATATAGTTATAGTATGAAAATAAGAATTAACTTATATAATAATTAAATAATAGTAAAATAAAGAGATTATTATATATATACTATAAGTCTACTATAAGTTTCTAGTTACCTAGCTTACTAACTTTTGCTTCTTAATAATAATCTATTTTCTAAATTTAATAAGTTAGCTCTATTTTTATACTCTTACTACTATCTTATAACATATAATCTTTATTTTTAATATCTCCTAGCTTATTATCTACTATTATATTATAATTATATATAAAAAGAATTATAATATATACTATATTTATAATATTATTAATATAATTCTAGCTATTTATAAGGCTATAGCTATATTATAATAAAGAATATATTTAATAGGCTACTTATTATAATAAGATCTATAGATTTACTTTATTAAACTAAGACCTTTTAATAATTATTATCTTATTTAGTAATATAATAATATAAAAAGTAATATTCTAATATTTTATTATATTTTTAATATTTTAAACTTTAATTACTTTATTAAAGATTTTAAAGATCTTAATTATATTATATTAAATATTTTAAATACTTCATATTATAAAGTATAGCTTTATTAAGTTCTTATTTATTAATAAATTTAAATATATTAATAATTTATCTCTATTTATATTTTCTAGTATATTTATTACTTTTTAATTAAGATTTTACTACTAATAAACTTATAATTTAAAGTTACTTATAATAAGCTATAATCTCTAGTTATAATTAATATTAATTTAGATATTATTTAATATAGTTATAAGTAAAGTATTACTAAGTTGATATTTTTTAATAATATACTTATTATTATTATAAATCTTATAATTTAGCTTTATATATCTAGACTATAACTTTTAATATTATATTTATAATATTTATTATTATATTATAATAATAAAAAGACCTCTATAAATATTAAGCTACTTTCTCTCTTTAAATTTATAATATCTCTATTATTTTTTAGTAATATAAGAGCTAGTTATAGCCTAGAAGTAGCTATATTATAACCCTTATCTTTATTATATTAAGTACTAGTAAAAGCTATAATATTAGCTTCTCTAAAGGTAGCTTTTACATATAATTCTACTATATAGAATCTTTATTAAATCTCTAGGAGGCTATTATTAATTATCTATTTCTATAATACTAGTAGTAAATATAAAACTATATAGAGAATATAATTTTACTTCCTAGTTTAATTTAAAAGCTTAGCCTTAGTTTAAGTTTATTTTAAAAAAAACTTCTTAAATAACTAGCTCTTAGCTTATTATATATATACTAACTTCTATTTTATTACTAGCTTATAGCTATATAAATTCTTTATTATTTTTTAAGAAATACATATAATTCTTTAAAAAATTGTCTCTAGAAGTAGTTTCTCTAGAGCTAGTTAATTAAAATTATATTACATAATTTTTTTAATATATTAACTAATTAGTAAAACCTTTAATTACTTAATTTAATAATAAGAGATATTTCTTTAATATAGATATTAATATTATATAATTATAATTATAAATTACTTTACCTTTTATTTTTATAAATATATATTTAATTTATTTCTCTTTCTCCTTTTTAATATATATTCTAATTATTAAATAGCTGTACTAATATTATAGTATTAATAGTAATTGCTTAAAAAATTTATTTTTAATATATAAATATCTTAAAAATTATATTTTTTCTTTCTCTTTCTTTAAGTTTTTAATTCTCTATTTCTTATTAATAATCTACTTTTATAATATAATTATCTTAATATATTACTATACTCTAGCTAGCTTTTCTTATAATATCTTAATTTTTATTATAATTAAATTAAGATTTTTAAATCTAATTAGGATTTAAATATTAAAGGGGCCTAAAGTTAATAACTTTCTTATTCTAGAGTTTAGTAAGGAAGTCTTAATATTACCTTATAATAAGTTCTTTATAAAGTTAATATAATTTATAATAACTTCTTAGTACCTTAGTTAAGTATATTTATATCTTATATTATTTTTCTTATTAATTAATAATTTTAGTTTTTAAAGGAGAGCTATAACTTAAATATTTAAATTATAAAGATATATTTAATTTAATAATATTAAAAAAGTTAGCTTCCTTTAAGAGCTAAATATATATAATTAAGTTAAAAGAAAGTAAAATATCTTTATAAAGGCCTATTTATAACTTTATTAATAAAGAGCTATAAGTTCTTTATAACTACCTAGAGATTATATAAGCTAAAGGTTAAATCTAGTATTTAAAAAACCTAGCTAGTATACTTATCCTATTTATATTTAAGCTTAATAGAATACTATAGCTATATATAGAGATTATTTATATAAAGTTAAATATTAAAAATATATATTATTAGTTATATATCTATAAAGGAGATAAGTAGAAGATAATATTCTACAACTATTATAATTACTTTAAATATAAAGTTATACTTTTTAATCTAGTTAATATAGTAGTTATTTTTTAAAAATATATTAATAAAGTACTTAAAGATTTTATTAATATTATTTATATTATCTATTTAGATAATATCTTAATTTTTAATAATAAATATACTATCTACTTATAATATATTTACTAAATCCTTAAGAGATTATATAATATAAAGTTATATATAAATCTTATAAAGTATAAATTCTTAATTTTTAAAGTAACTTTCCTTAAGTTTATAATATTATTAATAAAAATTAAAATAAAGTAAGATTATATTAAAGTTATTATAAATTAACTAATATTTTATAATATAAAACTATTTTAATATTTTTTAAATTTATAAATTTTATAAGAGATTTATTTTAAATTATATAAAATATATTAACTTATTTAATAACTTATTAAAAAGTAAAAGAAAGAAGAATTTATAATTATAACTTATAAGATAATAATATTTAAAAATCTAAAGAGTATTTTTATTAAAGTACTTATTTTTATATATTTAATATTAAATTACTTATAATTTAAAAGATTATTTAAATTTAAATTAATTATTTAAATTATAAATCTCTTTCTATAAAATAATAACTAATTTATAAATAGATATATATATTAAATATATTAAATAAATTTAAATATAAAATTTATTATAAACTAAGTTATTTAAACTTTATAAACAAATTATTAAAAAAGCTAGATTATTATAATATAGCTAAGTAAGAAGAAGTAAGATAAGGCTTATTATTATTATTTCTTAATAACTTTATTATAAGTAAGTAAAAAATAAGTAATTTTAAGAAAATAAAAGAAAAGAAAAATAAATAAATTACTAATAAAATTAATATTTATTTAATAATTATAAAGCTTTAATAAACTTAAAAAGAGTTAGTTATAAAGGTAAATTTAGTATAAGAAAAAGAAATAAATATATTATATAAATTTCTTATTATAAAAGAAGAAGATTTATTACTAGTAAGTAATATCTTATAATCTCTAGTTATAAATAAGTAAATAGATTATAAAAGTACTATTATAATTAAATTTATAATATTAAAACTTACTTTAAATTAAAGAGAATAATTAAATTAAAAAGTAAGTAAAGAAGAAGAAAAGTATATATACTTTATTAATAAACTTAAGCTTATATTTTTAAAAAGAATTTATAAAAACTTAATTATAATTAAATTACTTATAATTTTAATAAAAGCTAAAATTATTTTCTTTTTTAAAAAAAGCTTATAATTTAAAAAGCTATTAAAAAGCTAATAAGTTAATAAATTTATAATGAAAGTAGAAATAAATAAAAAAGCTATATATTTATAATAAGTTTAAAGTAAATAAATAAGTAAAAGAAAAGAAATAGTAATATTATAAAGATAGCTTATTATTATATAATAATAAAGTATATATATTATTAGCTTTATAATTAAAAGTATTAAAACTAGTTTATAATAATCTTATAATAAGGTACTAAGGAGTTATTAAAACTTTTAATAGAGCTAGGTAGAATTATTATTAATATAAAATAAAAGATAATATTAAGAGTTATACTAAAATATATTATAATTACTAGGTAAATAAAGTAAAATAATATTAGCTTTTTAGTAAATTAGTAATATTACTAATATTAGAAGAGTCTTTCTTAGAGTTATTAATAGATTTTATAATAGAAATATCTCTATTAAAAGATATTTATAAGAATATATATAATATTATCTTAGTAATTATAAATTAATTAATTAAATACTCTTCATTTATTATAACTTAGAAGGTATTTACTAATAAGAGCCTAGTAAAATTACTATTAGATTATATATATTATAATTATAGAATTCTAAAAGATATTATATTAAATTATAAATCTATATTTATAAATAGATATTAAATAATTCTCTATTATCTCTTAAGAACCTTATAGTAATTTAATATTATATTTTACTTATAAATAAATAATTAAATTAAGTAAATAAATTAAAATTTAAAGTATTTTCTCTATATTTATAATTTAATAAAGTAAATAAATTAATATAAATATAACTAGTATATAATATAAATATATATATAGCTTATAGTAAGATATTAGTAATATTATTATAAGGTTTTATATTTATTTATCTTAAATAAGAAAAAGGGAAACTAAAATATATTAATAAAATTAAAAATCTAAAATTAAAGGAAATATATAAATACCTTAAGGTAATTAAGTAATAGCTTTATAATATAAGGAAGTTATATATAAAATATTATAATAAAGAATATATTAATATAAAATTTAAAAAGAATAATCTTATACTTTTATTAACTAAGTATATTAACTTTAAGTAATTTAGTAAGAAACTAGCTATTAAGTACTTAGAACTTTATAGAGTATTTAAAGTTATTAGAAATTATAGCTTTATATATAAATTAGACTTATTAAAAACCTTATAAATTTATAATACATTTCTAATCTTATTATTAAAAAAGTATAAAAGTAATATTCTAATTAAAGAAATATAAGAAAATAGCTCTTTTACGAATAAAAATAAGTATAATATAAAATATATTATAACTTATTAAAATAATAATATAAGAAGAAAATATCTAATTAAATAGCTTAATTATAATAATTTTAAAAATTTATAAGTTCTATAAAAGAATTTTAGAGCTAAAACTTTTATAACTAGATATAATTAATATATTACTAGTAAGGCTATAAGGAATTAGTAGCTATAATATAAATTATATAAAATAACTAAATTAAAAAGGCTTAATTAAGAAGCTATCTTATTTTATAAGTAAAAATAAAAATTAAAGTAGTAAATAACTTACTAGTAATTTTATAATTAATTAACTATTACTCTTTATTATTTTTAGATATTTTAGTAAATATAATTTACTTTAATATTACTAGCTTATTATTATTATTAAAGTATTATTATATTATAAGTTAATAATAAACTATAATAGTACTACACTAGCCACATCTTATACCCTAGGTAGCCGCTCTCCTTACCTCCTCTAATCTCTCTCTCTCCTACTTCTCCTCTAATATTACCCTTAGTATCTATACTACCTCCTTTATAACCTAGGGCACTAGTATATATATATTATATTAATAAATATAAGCTATATAACTAGTAGTTATTAAGTCTCTAAATAATTAATAAAGAGTACTTAAATTAAAATTTATATTTATCTACTTACTATATTAATTATAATATAGAGCTACTACCCTTACTAAATATATTCTTATTATATATATAATATAAGGTATATCTTATACTAGACTCTCTATAATAGTAGATAATAAGAACTACCCTTATACCTTAGGTATAGTACTAGAAGATTTAACTCTTTATTACTTTTTTTTCTTCTAAAAGATATAATTAATACTTAATATATAACTAAGGATTATAGTAAATCCTTATAAGCTCCTCCTTAGAGAAGTACTTAAAAGATATATTAACTACCTTTAGTTAATATAAATAAAAAAAGTAAATTAATTAAAAATTAAGTAATAATTTATATTATTATTATTATATTAAATTAGTACTACTACTTTATTAATAATTTAAATTTATATTAATTTTAAATAATAAATATAATTTTCTAAATTTAAAAAGTAATTTATTATATATAATAAGCTTAAAGAAAGAAGAAAGAAATAAAAAAGTAAATATAAAAAAGTTTATTATTATTATTATAAATTTAATATTATAATAATAATTACTAGTTATTATAATATTTTACTAGCTAGTATTATAATATAATATTATTAATAATTATTAAATAATATTATATTTATATTAAGATTAAGTATATTTTCTTTTTAAAAATATTTTCTCTTTTAAAAAAGTAAGCTAAATAATTATATTAGCTTAGCTATTAAATTTATTATATATTTATAATATACTTAACTTAGACTTAAATAGAGTATTATATAGAGATTTTTAACTAGCTTTAGTATAGTTTTTTCTCTATTATTATCTATAGATATATTATATATTCTACTTCTTATAAGTAATAGATAGTATAATAATAATAATAATAATAATAATAATAATAATAATAATAATAATAATAATAATAATAATAATAATAATAATAATAATAATAATAATAATAATAATAATAATAATAATAATAATAATAATAATAATAATAATAATAATAATAATAATAATAATAATAATAGCTTTAATAAAGACTTATAAGAAGTTTATAATATTAAGAGCTAGTAAATTATAGAACTTTTTATAATAAGTCTTTTTAAATTATTATTAAAAAGTAGTAATTATAATAAGGCTTATTAATAAAGTAATAGAAGCTTTCTTATTAATAGTAAGTTACTAGGTAGCTTACTATAATAGACTGGCTCTAGGGTATATTATAGATAGATATTAATTCTTATATTAATATACTTAAAGAAGAAAATTCTTTAAGATAATAGAAAATAAGTTCTCTCTTTACTATAGCTAAGTATAGTCTATACTTAAGCTCCTTACTCTAAGGATAACCTAAGCTAAAGCTTGAGTTTATAATACTTACTATTATAAAGTATAAAATATAATCTATTAATATATTAGTAATAATCTAATATTTAATTAGCTAGAAGAACTTACTTTATTAAAGAGAGTAATCTTTATAATAAATTATAATAAATGTAATAAGTTTTAAAGAGTACTAGTAATAGAAATATAAACTTTACTTTAAATATAATATTAGATATATTTAGCTAATTTAGCTATATAATAATAAGTTAATTATAAAATAATAATAAGATAATAAGTAAGTTAATATTTATATAAAATCTTATAGTAGTAAGAGAGAATATTACTTTCTATATTTTAATTAATAAGATAGGAGATATAATATTAATAAATAATAGTAACTTTATAATAAGTTAATAAAGACCTAGTAGTAAGTAGTGGTAAAGATAATTTTTATAAAATAAGCTATAAGAGTAATAAACTTACTTTAAAATTCTACCTTATAATAATATTATTATTATAATAATAAATTAGTAATTAAGAAGAAAAGAGTTATAATATTATATATATTAAGGAGATAGTAGTAATAGTAAGTAAAGAAGATTTAATATTAAACTAGTAAGTTAAGAACTATATTATAATAAAGAGCTAGAGAGTATTATATAAAGAAGAGCTTATATTAACATAGTAAGAAGAGAATATTTTAGCTCTAGATTAGTATATTAATAGCTATATTATAATAATATATTAAGAAAATCTTTATAAAGTAAATAGTAAGATAATAGTAAAAGATATAATAATATTATATTAGTAAATTAGTAGCTATTTTATAATAATATATTAAAGAGCTTTATATAAAGAGAAATTAATATAATTAAGTAAAGAAGTTCTAGAACTATATTAGTAAATTAGTAATTATTTTATAATAATATATTAGAGAGTTTTATATAAAGAAAAGTCTATATTATTAAATAAAGAAAGATATTATAAGTTTAATTATTATTAATAATAAAGTAATAATAAGTAAACTAAAAAATTTATATTATAATAAAGAAGATAATTAATTTAAATTTAGAATTAAATATTTATTATTAAATTAATAGTAGCTTTATAGCTAGATAATTAACTTTTAATAGTAAGATTATAGTAAGTAAATAAAGTTACTTATAAAATTAAATAAGACTTAAAAAGAAAGAAAAGAAAAGAAAAAGTTAATTATTATAAAGAGAGTAATCTACTTATATAAATCTAATTACTAGATAGTAGATATTTATAATTAGAGTTTTTATATTAACTTATATCTTATATTAAAATAGAGAATGAAACTCGCTCTTAGAGATAGCAGTCTTAGTTATATAGATTCCTAAGTATTAATATAAGTAGTAATACTATAATAGCTAAAATAGTATACTCTTCTTTATTATTATTATTATTTCTTAAAATTAACTATTTAATATCTCTTTATTAAGTATATTATTATAATAACCTATTTAATTAAATAAAAATATATATTATTATATTAATTAGAACTATTAATAGTCCTCTTATTATAACTTATAAGTCTATAACTCTTATAATCCTATAAGTATAATATTCTATTAGATCTACCTAGTAATTAGGTTATATATATATATTCTCTTTATCTTAAATAGAGATTATAGTAAGGATAAATTAATATATTAAAAATATAGAAATAATTACCTAGATAGTTATAAACTATTTAATTAACTTATTAAGGGTATAAGATATTTTAAAAAGAATTACTAATAGAAATAGAAAGAAAAGAATAATTCTTATATAATTAAGTAAGAGAAAGAGAGGCTAAAGGGATTATTACTATCCCTAGCTAAAGGACTTTATTATAACCTATATTTAACTAAGTTAAGTAATTAAGCTAATAATAGAGAATAAGTACTCTTAGTATAATTATATAAAAGAGATAAATAGAGAGTTTATAATAAGAATAGTTATTAATTAATAATAAAAACTAGGTAATAAGAGATATAGTCTTCTTATTATTAAAGTAAAGAGGAGCTATAGCTTACTTTTATTAAATTAGTAAAATAATATATAATTATATAACTAGGGTATTAAAATAATACTAATTTTACTATAATTAAGAAAAGAAAAATAAGAAATAGTAATTACTAGATCTTATATTAGTTTATCTCTAAAGTATATTAATTAATTAAGTTAAAGAGCTCTTAAGTTAATATATTAAGTTAATATATTAAGTTAATATTTAAGCTTATATTATTAATTTTATAAGACTCTAGTATTAGTAAAGTAGAAGAAAGATAAGGAGGCTTAAAACTATTTTATTATTACTTACTAACTTATACTAGTAATATATTTATAAATAAATTAAATATTCTACTAATTATAGCTTTAATTAAGGAAGAAGGGTCTATAGAGACTTAATAATCTAGCTAGAACTATAAATAGGATAGAAATAACTCTAATATTTATTAAGACCTAAGACTTATTATTAATTCTAATTTTAATATAGATAGGTTAAATATATCTAACCTTTATATAACTATTATAAGACTTACCTATAGACTTAATTAAATATATAATATAGGACTTAGTAAAGAATATAGCTAAGGATATAGCTATAGCCTAAATAGAGAATTTAATTAAGAATATAACTTAAGACTAGACTAAGGAGAAAAGGAGGGATTTAATTAAATTTCTCTAGATAATAGTAAAAAGAAAGAAAAACTAAGAGAGAAGAGAGTATAAAGCTAGAAGAAAGAACTAAAGAAATAAGGCTCTACTTCCCCTTCTTAAGGAAATCTACCTAGCTTACTAAGTACCTAAGGCCCTATTTATTACTTAATAAATAAAGAATTAGATAATTATATTATATTTATATTCTTAAAAGCCTTAAAAAAAGTAATTACCTTATTATTAAAGTTTAATTAGAAGTTTAATAGAACTAGTATTATAGAATTCTTTAATAAATATAACCTATATATAAATATTAAATATTAAACTAATAAGAATAAAGTTACCTACTTAATTAATTATATTAAAAGTAAAGTCTAGCTTAATATAAAGTAATTTACTAAGTATAAAGAATAGAACTAAATTAAAAAGGATATAAAAGTAAAATTTAAATATTTTAATATAAATTAAATTAAAACCTTTAAAAATATATTATATTAACTTAATTAAGTAAGGCTTAAATTAAATATATAAGAAATTAATAATTACTTAATAAAGTACTACTTTCTAATTTAAAAAGTAAAAAGAATAAACTTATTATAAAGCTTTACTAAGAACTTATTAAGAAGCCTTCTAAAAGTAGTTATTAAGTTACTTATTTAGTAAAATATTTACTATATTAAAGAAATTAAAAGATAGATTTATAATAGACTTTATTAAGAACTCTCTTAACTAGTTAATAACTATTTTATAATAATATAAAAAGATCTATAAGAATCTAAAAACTATAAGCTATATAATAAAAAGAATATCTATTTAAAAAATAGTAAGGGTATACTTACTATTATTATATCTTAACTTTCTATTAACTTTATAAATTATAAAATAAAATAAAATATTATAATATATATTAAAGAACTTAATTAAAAAGTTAAAGAACTAAACTAAGGTTTATATAATATAAATAATAAAATAGAAAGAGTTATTAAGTCTCTTAAAGCTCTTAATATTAATTTAATATAGAAATAAAAAGTAGGATTTAATTAAATAATTAAGCTTTTAAAATATATAATTTAAAAGGAAGCTCTTATAATACTAAGTAAAAACTAGTCTATAGTATTTAAAGATATAGAAGATAATACTTATAGTAATATACTAGCTAAAGTAGTTAATTAATTTAATATAAATATAACTTTAATAAAACTATATATAAGAAAGATAGCTTACTAGTACTATAGTAAATAAGGTTATTTTCTAAATAATTATAATACTTATAGAAAGGACTATAAAATAAAGTTTATTTATTATAACTAAACTTTAAAAATAACTTAAATAAAAGATAAAGAGTATTAGCTCTTTCTTATACTAGTTATTAGCTATAAATAAATATTAAATATATAAAGATTATATTATTACTTTAGATTTAAAGAGAATAAATTCTAATATATAATTAGCTAATAAGATAATAAAGTACTAAAACTTAATTAAATAGCTTCTTAAAAAGAGAATAAATTATTAAATAACTTCCTAGAGAAATATAATAGTAAATATATACCTAATAGATATATATAATTAAACCCTACTATTATAAGGAAGGTATTAACTTAAGTATAAATAAACTTAAAGATAAACCTCCTTATTATTAATAAAGTCCTTTATTATATTAATATTTAAATATATATAATTAGAGTAAATATAAATAAGAGGAAGAGGTAGTAAGTTAATAATAATACTAACTCTAGCCCTAAAGTAGTAACTTTATATTAAGCTATAAGAGAAAATTCTAAAAATAATAATAATCCTTAGATATTTATTAAAAATAAAATATATAAAAAAATTATTATTAAATAGCTAGGTAAGGAAGTTATATTAAAAAAATTAAATCTTAAAATTAAGGACTTTATAGAGCTAGTTCTTATATTTACTACTAAGATAATATCCTTTAATATAAATATATAAAATAAAACCTTAAAAACTAAGTTTCTTAACTATATATTATAAAATTTTAATAAAAGTTTTAAAGTTATATTTATTTCTCTATTTAGAAATAATAATATACTTTTTAATTATAATCTTATAAGCTTTATAACTTTAATTATATAATTTTTATATAATAAAGTAAAATATTCTTCTAAGTTAAAAACTACTAGCTCTAAATATTAAACTTTAATATTAAAATATAAAGAGTTTCTAATTATATTTAATTAAGTTAATAGTTAATTATTAGAAATATTTATAATAGCTATAAGTATTATTAATCTATATTTTAAAAGAAATCTAGATAATTTAAATATACTAGTAAATTATAAAATAATAGATTAAGATATACCCTTAACCTAGCTAGATATATATTAGATATATATAATTAAGCTAGTATTAAGAGAGATAGAAGTACTTAATTAAATCTATAAAATAATTATTAGTACTAGAACTAAAGACTATAATAATAAAACTTTAAAATTAGTTTAAGTAGCTATATATATTCTTTAAGATATATTACTATCTCCTATTAAAATATCTAATATTTTAGTAATACATATTTTATTATCTCTTAGTAAAAGAAATATATTTAATTAAATATATTATCTAAAAGAAATTATTTATATAAATAAAATATATTATAGAGAGTAAGTTATAAAATATTACTAAAATTCTCTATATATCCTAGTAAAAATTAATAACCTAAGGAAACTTATAATTAATACCTTAATTAATAGTAAATTAGAAGGAAATATTATAAGTTCTAAACTTACTATATAATATAATCTTTAAATTAAAGAAACTATTATAATTATAACTTTATTTTTAAATAACCTAGTTTAAATAATTAGTATTACCTAAATATATCTATATCTAGGTAATATTTAGATAAATTAAGCTATATATATAGTACTTAATAAAATTATTTTTATATATTTTATTTTAAAAATATCTTTTATTAAGTTTACTAGAATTATATTTAATTATACTTATAATAATAGTAATCTTTTTATATATATACTTCTTAAAGGAGTTTAAATTATTACTTATATAGCTAGTAATATTTATTAATAACTTATATATATAAATATTAACCTAGTAATTCCTATAAAAATAGTTATAAATATAGCTAAGTTTAAAAGAAGGTTAAAGTTAGAACTCTATATTCTAAGTAATTAATAATTAACTATTAATTTAAAAAGTAAAGTCCTAGTAGCTTTATAATATTATATAATAACTACTTATATAGAGAAACTAATTAATTAATTAAACTTTATAATAAATTAAGAATTTATAAATATACTTTAAGTAAAACTAAAGATTCTACTAAATAGAGATTACTTCTTTACTAACTTTATTACTTATATAAAGGAAATAACTAATTATAATCTAGAAGAGTTTAATTAAATAGTCCTCTTAATAGAGAAATAATATAATAAGATTCTTTATAACCTAGCTATATATTATCTTTAATTATTAAAAGTATTAAGTTTATAATCTAGCTATAATAATAAAGATAAAAGTTAAAATAAATATAAATAATATAGATATTTATTATATTACTTTTATTATTATTAAGGCCACTAGCCTTATTAAGAGAAGGGATTTATTATATAAAGAAAAACTAAAAAGAAAAAGAGATCTATATAAGTTAATACTTTATATAAAAGAAAAGAAATTAAAATATACCTTATTAATAATAAATTATTAAATAGATCTATATTAAAAGGAGATCTTTATTAGAAGAGAAAGAAATAAGTATTTATTAAAGAAAAAGTATAAATATCTAAATATCTAAAATAAATAATTAGTAAATTCTTAAATCTTAATAAAAAGAGTAAATTAATTAAAAAATACCTTAAGCTAATATTTAATTAAGTAGCTAAAATACTTTTAAAAGAAGAAAAAGAGATTTTAAAAGAAATTCTCTTTAATTATAAAGCTATTTTAATATAAGACTTTATAAAATATAAAAGAGTAAATTTATTAATATTACTACTAATAAAACTTAAGATAGTTCCTTATTTAGTTTAATAAGTAAATAATATTTTAATATCTTATAAGATAAAGAGTAAGATTATTAAATATTTAAAAATAAAACTTAAGTAGAAATTACTAAAATAAAGCTATAGAGCTTATAGAAACTAGTACTTTTTTATTTTAAAGAAAGATAATAAAGTTTATTTAATTAATTTAGCTATAAAACTTAATATTATTATAATCTATAATATATTTATCTCTCTAGAAAGTAATAAGTACTTTAAAGACTTTATAATATATAAAATATTATTATTACTAGACTTCTACTTTAAATATAATTAAATATTATTAAATAAGAAAAGTTAAAATCTTATAATATTTAGTACTTTAATTAGCTTACTAAGAATATATACTTTTCTGTAAAGAGCTATAAATTTAATAATATAGTTTATAAAGATTATAATATATATTTTATATAACTTAATTCCTTATTCTTATTATATATTTCTTAATAATATTATTATATAAAGATTAAAAACTATATATAGAGGAGCTTTTATAATAATAAATATATATAAGTTTATTTTAGAGTATTTAATTAATTTAAATAAGGTCCTTATAAATATTAAACTAGTAAAATATACTATCTCTATTAATAAAAGCAAGTTTTATTAAAAAGAAGTACTTATAGTAAGGTATATTTATAGTATTAGTAGAAGGAAACTAGATAATACTAAAGTTTAAAAGATTAATAAGTAGGAAGCCTATTTAGATATTAAAAATATATATAGCTTTATTAAGCTTATAAGCTTTTATAAATTATAAATAGAGTATATAGCTTAAATTAGAGTATCTCTTTATATATTATTAAAGAAGGGCGCTATATTTAAATAAGGTATTAATAAATAGGCTATAATAGATTTAATTAAGAAGAAAATTATAATAGTACTAATTCTTACTTCTATAGATAATAAGATAGAGAGAAAGTTATTATCCTTTAATATAATATAAGCCTAATAGAGTAAGGTTATTACTTATTTATTAAGATTAATAGAAAGAGATAATTAATATATTATAAGAGTAGTAGATAAAATAATACTAAAAAGAACTATAACTAGACTAAGAGAGAATATAGAGATATCTTATATATATTTAAATATTTATATAGCTATCTATATAGTTACCTATTTATCTTAGAAATTAATATTTAAGTTCTTATTTATTAAATTAATAATTTAGCCTTAAATATTCCTAGTTCCCTTATTATAAAATAGCTTAGCTACCTCTACCTTTTTAACTTTATAATTAAATATATTAAAGAAAAAGATAATATTATTATAAATATATTATTATAGAAACTATCTAGATTATCTAATTAAGTAAATAAGTAAGCTAAAGAAGATATTAATAACTTTATTAATTTATATATTTATATACTATATATTAATAACTTTAAAGAACCTCTAAGTAATAAATATAAAAAGATTATATAATACTTTATAAGTCTTAAAAAGCTAAATAAAATATTAATAAGAAACTATAGAAATTTATATTTTAAAGCTTATAAATATTTTATTTATAAGAGAAGACTTTAATATTACTTATAATATTATTTTAAATTACTAGTAATAATAATAAATAACCTATTTAAATAGAAGTATTTAATTAAATATTTATATAGTAAAAATAGTTATAAAGGAAAAGAGATAATCTACTAATAAATAAAAAGTAGATATTAATAGCTATTACTATAAGTAAATATTAGTAAAGTAATTATAGCTTATAAATAATATTAAAAGTATACTCTTTAAAGAGAATTTAAAGGAATACTTATAACTATATTAGAAAAATACTCTTTTTTTAAAGTTTACTTTAATTCTTAATACCTTCCTAGAGATTAAAGTAAAATATATATTATAAAGATAAGATATAACTTAATAAACTAAATTAAAGCTATTATTATACTAAAAGCTAACTCTAGACTTATAGTTAAATTTACCTACTAAATTATATTTAAGTTTAGAGTTATAATCTTTACTATAGTAAATAAGGGACTAGAAATAAAGAAATATCTCCCTCTTATACTTTATAACCTTAGAGTATAAATTATCTAGTCTTTAAGGTATAATCCTTATTTAAATAGAATAAATAAAGTAAGATATTAGTTTATTATCTTTATATTAGTAAAAATAGTAGAAGATATAGGAAAATAAGTTAAAAATCTTAATCTAGTACTATAAACTAATAGAATATTATAAAGAGTATTATATAAATTTACTCTATTTTACTTTATTTATAAATAAAAGTTTATTTTACTTATTAAAGTAGAAATATCTACTTAATACTTAATTAATTAGAATAATATAAATATAGAGACTAAACTCCTTAAAGTAAGGACTAGGATATTTACCTAGAAAATAGAAGATATTAAAGAAGCTATTTTAAAAGTAGCTATTTACTAAGAGAAGTCTATATTATAGTAAGGAAAATAGAAACTAAGAGCTATTTAATTAAAACCCCTTAAGATTAATAATATTATACTTATTTATAATAATATATATAAAACTAATATATCTAAAGAGAGTAAGCTCTAGATAAGGTAGTATAGCCCTTATAAAATTACTTCTAGAAATATAGCTATAAAGTTATACTATTTAAAGAGTATAGCTAGTATTAAACTACTAGGATTTTATATTATAAATTAATTAAAATAATATATTTATAATAATAGATAATAAGAAATAAATAAAGAAGAAAATAAAGAAGAAGAATTAAAAAAAAAGAGACCTTAATATAAAGAAAAGATTATATTAAAATATATTCTAATAGAAAAATATAATTAAATACTTTTAAATAATTCTAATAAAAATAATAATATATCTAAGAAGTCTAAAGATAATAAAGAGGAGAATAAAACTTAATAATACTAATACTTTAAAATTATATTACTTACTTTATTAAAAGAGTAATAAAAGTAATATAAGGTATATATTAAATAATTATTATTAATATTTTTATTATATTTACTTTTATTATAAGTTTATAATAATTATTATTTTAATTTTAAGTAAAATCTATTTACTATATTATTTTAGTCTTCTAGTAAGCTAAAATAAGAGGAGAGAGCTATATAAAAAGTATATAATAAAAATATTAAAGAAGAAGCTAAACCCCCCCCTTTATTTTAATTTAATTAAATAAATCCCCTATTAAGAAATAGCTATAATTATATATTCCTATAAGTACTAGCCTCTAACTTCTTTATTTAACTATAAGTATAATTACTTAACTTACTTTAATAATAAGTAATATTAAAGGTAATAAAATTAATTAATTCTTTAATAATAACCTTATTAAAACCTAGATACTTATAAGTAATATAAAGCACTTAAGTACTACTTAATAAATAATTAATATTTTTTACTTTAAAAGGGCTATAAATTAATATATTATAATTAAAATAAGTATTCTATATATAATTTAAATAAGAAGAATTAAGAATTAAATAATAATTAAAAAAAAGATATATAATATATTTTTAATTTAAAGTAATAATTAATATAAAACTATTTAAATAACTAGAATATATAATCTTATTATAAGTACTATAAAGAGTAATAAATAGAGATTTTATATAATAAGCCTTCTTAGAGTATAAACTAGTAAAAATAAAATTAAGGAAATAACTAACTTTTATAAGAATATATATAAAATAAAGTTAAGATTTATTAAATATAATTATAAGCTTAATTATAACTTTATCCTTATTACTAGAGAATTACTTATATTCTCCCTTAAGGTAATAGAATAATTATCTAGTTAAGAATATAGTTATATTAATATCTTTAATTTATTTTTAATTTTAAGAGAGAGTATTAGAAAAATAATAAATTAAATTATAACTACTAAGAATACTTAATATATATTAATTATATTTAATTAATAAAAAGTAGTTAATTAAATCCTAAATTTAGCTATTAAATATAAAATTTATATTTAAGACTAGGTATTAAAAGTAACTCTTAAAGAAAGAATAATAAAAGTTAAAGAGATCTTAATTATAATATATATATATAAAATAAGGATTTTAAAGCCTAAAATATATATAAAATCTAATATAAAGATTTTTATAAGTTAAATAATAGGTAATTATTAATTTTTACTAATAAATAGTTCTATAGATTATAAAATATAAAAAGGCTAGTAATAATAACTAGTAATATTTTTTCTTTTAAATTAAGTATTAACTATATATCTAGCTATATAAATTCTAGATATTATTAGACTATAGTAAATAAAATATTTACTAATCTTTATATTTAAATAAAGGTAGACCTAGCTAGTTAGCTTAAAACTTATAATTAAATATACTTATAATAATAAATATTATAAGAGAAAAGTAGCTTATATAATATATTAATTAAAATAAAGAGATATATATTAATATATTTAATATAGCTAAAGAAGGATATACTTTAAGAGAAAACCTAGTTTAAGACTAATAAGCCCTTCTTATATTAAAGGTAATATACCTAATTAACTACTCTCCTTAATTTTAATTAATTTAAAGATATTAATTAAGTCTAATAAATCTTATAATATAAAGTTACTTAAGGTAAATAAAATAGCTTAATAAGAGCTTACTAATCTAGTAATTACTAGATTAGTAAAAACTAGAAATCTATATATAATATAATTAATTATAAAGAAAGTTTTCTAATAATATAAAAGCTTAATAAAAATAGCTAAATTATAGACTCTTTATAAGTAAGTAAGAAGTTTATTTAAAATAAGCCCTTTTTTTAAAGTTTTACCTTTAGCTACTTAGAAATATATAAAATTAATTAATTAAGTACTTATTTAAAGAACTTTAATATTATTAAAACTAAAAATACCTTTAATTAAACTAATACTATATTTTAAATTACTAACTTTACTAAAATAAGTAGCCTTATTAGAAGGCTCTTTATATAATTATAGCTATAGAGTTCTTATATATAAAGTTATATAGAATATAATTATACTTAAATAATTAGTATTTATAAGTAGTATATTAATAAAGGAGTTTAGCTTTAATAATTATAAAGGTAAAAGATTAGTAGGAATTATAGTAGATTTACTAAAGTAGTTATTATTAGTAAAGATAATAACTATAGATTTTACTATAACTTTTAAATTAGCTAAAGTAGAAGATTATAATAAAAGTATAGCTTAGTATCTTCCTATTTCTAATATTTATATTATAACTTATCTTATAAAGTTAATTATTAAGTAATTTTAGAAGATATTTAAGGAAGATAATATTAAAGATAGAGAGGTTATAAGGAAAGCTTAAGCTAAGAGTTATAAAGCCTAGGCTACTTAAAGAAGATAAGGTAATATTTAATTAAATATATTATATAAAGATAAATTAATTAATTTATTTATTATTTTCTTTATATTATAATTCTTAGTTACTTTATTTCTTTTCTTTAAGTACTTATCTTTAAGATAGATTTATATTTAGTAAGTATTATTTAAGGAGGCTAAAATAGAGCATAAGACTTACTTTTAAAGATAGTAGTCTTAGTTATATAAATTCCTAAGTATTAATATAAGTAGTAATATTATAATAGCTAGAATAATATACTCTTCTTTATTATTATTATTATTTTTTAAAATTAACTATTTAATATCTCTTTATTAAGTATATTATTATAATAACCTATTTAATTAAATAAAAATATATATTATTATATTAATTAGAACTATTAATAGTCCTTTTATTATAACTTATAAGTCTATAACTCTTATAATCTTATAAGTATAATATTCTATTAGGCCTGCCTGGTGGTTGGGTTATGTGTATGTGTTCTCTCTATCTTAATATTTATAATAGCTATTAAAGATATAAGGAAAGACTAAGGGCTATATTATTATAATAATATTACTAACTAGCTATTACTTAGTAGAGCTTTATTATTTATATATAGAGATAATAAGGAGCTAGCTTTTATTATAGATTATATAAATAAAACTTATTATAAGGGTATTTATAATCTAGTAGCTAGAGAGAGCTCTATACTTTCTATATTATTATAATATTATAGTAAAATAGCTATAATATAGCTATTATACTAGGGAGAAATATATTAGAGACTAAATAGGCTAATTAAGCTATAGGTACTTAAGGTAGGGATTTTTAATTAAGTAGCTTTAAGAATATAGAGATATATAATTATAGTAAAAGAATAAGAACTAACTTATATAATTAAGTAGTAGTAAGATAGTAAGGAGGTTATTATATATATATTATAAGTTTACTATAAGTTCTTAGCTACTTAGCTTACTAACTTTTACTTCTTAGTAATAATCTATTTTTTAAATCTAATATATATATTATAAAAATAAAGATAAAAAATTTAAAAAATTTAAATTAAGTATTTACTATTAAGTTAATAATAGCTTTATAATTAGATAATTAATTTTTAATTATAAGATTATAGTAAGTAAAATTATTTTGTAATATTAAATAAAGCTTATAAAAAAAGAAAAGAAAAGGAAAAATTAATTATTATAAAGAAAGTAGCTTATTTACAAAGAACTTAGCTACTATATAATAATAATAGAAAGTAAGAACTAATTTATATATAATTAAGAGATAGTAAAATAGTATAGAGAGTATTATATATATATTATAAGCTTATTATAAGTTTTTAGCTATTTAGTTTATTAACTTTTATATCTTAGTAATAATTTATTTTCTTAATTTAATAATAAACTTATATTAAAAGTAAAGTAATTATCTTAATAATTATATTTTAATATATAAATATAAGAGACTTTATATAAATAAAAATAAAAATAAAAGTTCTTAATATAATTTAAGTAATAGAGCTTTCTATTTATAATTAAATATAAGTTTTTATTATTTTCTAATTTTTTTCTTAGTTTTTAATAATATAATTTTAATTTCAATAGTAAAAAATACTACTTACTTATATAATATAATATTATATAAGCTATAGATTTATCTAGATTATATATTAATATATTAAATATCTAGTTATAATTTAAATTATATTTTATTAGTAATAAAGATATAAAGTCTATATAGTACTTAATATTATATTTATATAAGTAAAGAAATTATTAAAATTAAATACTTAATTTAGAAATTAACTTTAATAACTAATAATATATTATTAGTTATTATATATTTAATATTAGCTTTTATAATAAACTAGCTCTAGAGTATACTATAAATAAATATTAATTCTTTTATTAATATACTTAAAGAAGAATATTTCCTAAGTAAGAAGAGTAAAGTTCTCCCTTTACTATAGCTAAGTATAGTTTATACTTAAGCTCCCTATTTTAAGAATAACCTAAGCTAAAGCTTTAGTCTATAATTATTAGAGACTAAACTAATCATGCTGTAAGTACCTAAGGTAGAGATTTCTAGTTAGATAGCCTTAAAAATATAAGAGTATATAGTAGTAATAGAAAGATAAGTAGTTACTTATATAATAATTAAGAGATAGTAAGATAGTAAGGAGATTATTATATATATATTATAAGCTTATTATAAGTTTCTAGCTATCTAGTTTACTAACTTTTACTTCTTAATAATAACTTATTTTCTTAATTTAATAATAATAACTTCTAGTATTTCTAATATTAATTTATTATTAATAAAAGTTAAAATATTATTTTAATTTTCTATACTTTTCTCTTCATTAACTATATATATAGTAATATTCTTTCTAGTATTTTAACTAAATAAGCTCTTATAAAAGTAAAACTAAGATATTATATCTTAAATACTAGTAATATTTACTTAAGATAATCTATAATTAATAAAATTTTATAAGGATATATAATATATAGTATTAGTATTAAGATTATTAAATAAATGTATAATATAATTTATTACTCTCTTTATAGTTTATATATATATATTTATATAGAAACTATATTAAGAATAATATATCTACTAAATTTAACTACATCTAGTAATTATATAAGAACTCTTAATAGTAAAGGATATAATTCTAATAGTTATATTTTATAAATTATAATAAAGCTAAAGTTAAACTTAATAATAAATAATAGTAATAGTAAAATATATATCTACCTACCTCTATTATTAGATAGATATATTAAGTATATTACTATATAATAATTTGCTAGTAAAATTCTCTATTATAATTTTAAAATAACTCGCGTTATTATTAGGTACTGTGTATATCATTAAGAAAAGATGGGGCGAGGTATATTCAGGGTCTAAAGGGATAATTAAGGATTACCCTAGTAAGAATATGAAGTTTCATATCATTGCGTCTACCGCCACTCGCCACTCACATCTGAGGCGTCACAACTACGATACTCGAATCACGTCCGTGGACACTCCGCATAAACATGCTAAGGTGAAAGGACCGCTTGCCATCGAGACGTTCCAATTCGATGGTTGATATGCTTGCCCCCTCGCAGAAGTGAGCTTTTGTTGGCAAATCAGCTTTCCTTGTGGAGAAAGGACATACTAATCGGCTCATGTCTGCGAATACTTCCGCAGAGCGTTCATCAATACGCCGACCGCCGTTACGGAATTTGCTCCCCTCTGCCGGTGGTCATGATCGCACACAGTCTCTGGCCCAAAGCCGTTTTGAGCAACCCAACCCTTCGACAGCAGATGGCCCTCAATTGACTCAAAATGTATCTGAAGCATCTCTTAGCTGGTATGAGCCACACCCAATGCCGCCGTCTGACGACGGCAACGACCCCGAATCTCCCATAGACCCAGCTGCTCTCCAGTCAGCTCTGCCTGTCGGTTTTGAGCCCACAGACCTCTTACACACGTCATTTTCATATGTTGAGGAGGCCCCAGGAGTGGATTACTTCGATTCAGATCGAGCTCCGTTAACTTCCAGTGCTCAGCCTATCTCAGGCTCTCTTGCATCTGATAGCCATGAAGCTCGTCATCGAGGCAGTTTCCAGACAGTTTCAGGAATAGACGAAGATACTGAAGGAGGACGCATGCCAAACACATCGGGTTATGGTCTCCCTCACAGTACGAGTCGTCCTCGCACGTATGGCATGTCTTTGGATCCTAGTGAATACCGGATTTCTCGATCCGTCTCGACATCGGGGGCCTTTCACCGTGCCGGTTCGATTGTTCGTGCCATGTCCCAACGTGTCGTCAATATCAGTGGAGAAAGTGAAATTATAGAACCAAGAAATTCACGACGGCGCTCACGATCCTCCAATGAATCAATACTTGGCAGTAATGGAAACGCAGCCACGTCAATGCTCATTGATACATCCTATTGTTCACAAATCGCTTCAACACCAGGCGAGAAACTCAATGAACAGTGTCGACCTCATTGCGAGGCGACAGAACTATCATCACCTCTCCAGAGGGCTCCAAATCCTTTGAAAGGGCACTCTCTCGGCGTGTTTTCCCCAGAGAGCCATGTCAGACTCTGGCTTTGTGGAGTGCTGATCAATCCATATACGGAACCTGCCATTCTGGTGCTGATAGTCTTGCAAACAGTACTTCTTGCAATCGAGTCTGGACCGGACGTTTTCAGCAAGGGTAATGGGCGACCGGAACGATGGGGCAGGCGCCCAATGGACTGGGCAATGTTGGCTTTGTTCATCGTTTTTACACTGGAACTTATCGCTCGAATTATAGTTTCTGGTTTTATACTTAATGCTGCCGAATATAGCACCATAGACCGCAAAAAGGGAGTTAAAGCCGCTGTCACAGATCAGTACAGAGCCATCTTTCAACCTCAGCGACACAAGTCTATCAACAAGAGTCGTCAGACTCAGTCGCAGCCCTCAGCTATAGCTCGCTCACTTACTACCATCATGCAAGGCCAGCAAGCTCTGCCTGAAACTCTGGAAGAACAGCAACGCTTTCAACTTGCCCGCCGTGCTTTTTTGCGGCATTCTTTCAATCGTTTCGACTTCGTAGCTGTTGTATCCTTCTGGATTTCCTTTGTTCTCGAACTCACTGGTCTAGAAAGTCAACATCATTTATTTATCTTCAAAATGCTGAGCTGTTTGCGAATTCTCAGGCTCCTAGCACTCACCCACGGAACTGCGGTAAGGCTCATTCAAGTGAAATCCGCTTTGTTGCTGTGTCTGACTCCGGTGACAGATTATTCTGAGAAGCTTGAAAAAGGCCACCCCATTGCTCGTTCGTGTGGCATTCCTTGTCAGCTTTTTTTGGGTACTATTTGCTATTATTGGTGTACAGAGTTTCAAGGCAAGCTTGAGACGCCAGTGCGTTTGGCTAGATCCTCTCGATCCCGCAGAATTATCACAATCATATACTAATGAATTTGAATTCTGCGGGGGCTACTTGGACAATAAAACTGGCCTCACCCTACCCTGGGTCAAATTAGCCAAACCTGACTCTCTAGAAAACCTCATTAACGGGACAACCGATGGAAAGGGGTTTCTGTGTCCCCGTGGTTCGATCTGTCTCGAACAAAGTAACCCCTATAATGGCACCGTGAATTTTGACAATATTTTTCACTCTCTGGAATTGGTCTTCGTTATCATGAGCGCCAATACCTTCTCAGATATAATGTACTATACAATGGGCTCGGATTATTCCCAAGCCGCACTCTTCTTCGGCGCCGGTATCATGATCATGCTACTATGGCTCACGAACCTGTTAATCGCCGTCATAACCTCGTCATTTCAAATCATACGCGAAGAGAGCAAGTCCAGTGCCTTCACTGTTGATGAGAACCCTCTCATTCAACCACGACAGGAAACGCTTAGTCGTAAAGCCACACCACTCCAGCGCGTTTATGATAAAACAGTAGGATTTTGGATCCTTGTGATCGCATTCGCGTTACTCTGCCAGGCGTGTCGCAGTGCATCCATGTCTCCTTTTCGAGAATCTTTCATCACTACTGCCGAGGTTGTTGCAACGATTATCCTGGATTTCGAGATTGCGATTCGACTTGCAGCTAATTGGAGAGAATTTCACCGGAGTGGACCAAATGTGTTCGACTTCGGCGTCGCAATCATCACCTCTATCATTTTGATACCCCCTATACACCGCTCCCGAGCGTATGCGTGGCTCAGTGTCTTTCAAATCGTGCGAGTTTACAGGGTTGTTCTAGCAATCCCCGTCACCAGAAAACTTATCTTACTAGTTCTAGGGAATGCTGCAGGTATCGGCAACTTGATGCTTTTTGTCTACCTCATGACATTCTTGGTGGCAATTTTTGCTGCTCAGCTCTTCCGGGGCGAGATCCCTGTCTATGACGGTGGGGAACTTAACCGAATTTCGTTTTACACTATTTTCAACTCATTCCTCGGAATGTATCAGATTCTGTCAAGCGAAAATTGGACAGACATCCTGTACTCTGTCACATCTTACACAACATCTCTAAAAACCGCTTGGATCGGAAGTGTCTTCTTGATTGGTTGGTTCATACTATCGTTTTTTATCTTGATCAACATGTTCATCGCAGTTATTCAAGAAAATTTCGATGTTTCTGAGGATCAAAAACGTCTTGAGCAGGTTAAAGCATTTCTTCAAAGGAAGGAACTCGGCCATGCGCCAAGCAACTTAGCTTTGTCGACCATTTTTAATATCGGTAAATCACGACGACGCAAAGACCCTTTAGACTACGGTCCAGCTATGATGGAAATGCTTCTGAAAGATACTGTGGTACGTGAGTTTCTTGATGATAAGCCTGTCGATTCACTGGAAAATGGTGGTGAAATGCCGCAAAGTTCTGCCACGACTTATAAGGGTGATGTCAAACCAGGCATCCTCTCAGAACTGTGGAGTAAACTAAAGGGAAATATTGGAAAGAAAGACCCGAATCCATTTTATTCAAGCATTCGGTTTAATGGTCCTAATGATACACTGGACCCTCGACAGATGGCTCGACAGGCTGTTTTTGCGACATCAGCCCGCCGAAAGGCTCAGCGGGAATATCTTGCACGGCATCCCAAATACAACAACTCTCTCTATTTCATTCAACCGGGCAATAGACTTCGACGGCTATGCCAAAGATTAGTCGGCCCGGCTCGAGGTTTTGAAAGGTTTGATGGTGTGGAGCCCAACAAGATAGCCTGGTATTCGTTCTCCGCCTTTATTTACACACTGGTTGTGGCAATGGTTGTTCTTGCGTGTGTGACGACACCCCTGTACCAGAAAGAATACCGTGAACAACATTCATTCAGTATTACAAACTGGTATGTCTGGACTGATGTGGCATTTGCTGTCGCATTCACTAGTGAAGCTATCATCAAAGTTATTGCCGACGGACTTATTTGGACCCCTAACGGCTACTTGCGTAGTTCATGGGGTATTATGGATACCATCGTCCTGGTCACTCTTTGGATAAATGTTGTGACTTTACTCATTAACGACGGGGCCATTTCTCGGGCTGTGGGTGCTTTTAAGGCATTGCGGGCACTCCGATTGTTGAATGTTAGTGACAGCGCAAGAGATACCTTTCACTCTCTGATCATCGTTGGCTGGTGGAAAATATTAGGCGTAGGTTGCAACCCTTCAGAAACCCTGTAACGTCTAGCATGCTAATATGACCTGATAGGCTGCGTTTGTGTCGATATCCCTCCTTATACCATTCGCTATCTACGGACTTAATTTATTTAATGGGTTGATGGTTGCATGCAATGACTCGGACGATGTAGTACTACTTAATGCGTGCTTTGGTGAGTTCAATAGCACGCCATACAGAGATGACTGGACATTGTTGGCTCCAAGGGTTGCATCCAACCCATACTTTAGCTTTGATGATTTTGGATCCTCGCTTTTCACTTTATTTCAAATCGTTAGTCAGGAAGGCTGGACAGATGTTTCATTTGCTGCTCAAGCTATCACGTCCCGTGGTCTCCAGCCGCGCGACCTTGCAGCTCAATGGAATGCTGTCTTTTTCGTCGTTTTCAACCTCTTGGCGACGGTTTTTGTTCTGACACTTTTTATATCTGTCTTCATGAGAAATTATACTGAGCAAACTGGGGTTGCATTCCTAACCACCGAGCAACGATCTTGGCTTGAACTTCGGAAGCTACTGCGACACATATCACCCTCTAAAAGCTCATACGATGACTCAGAAAAAAGATGGAAAAAATGGTGCCACAAAAGAGCAATTGAGAAACGAGGCAAATGGTATCAATCTATAACTGTGGTATTGGTTTTACATTTCATCTTACTGTTGGTGGAATTTACCGAGGAACCGGATTGGTGGACAAGGGCGCGTGAATACATTTTCCTAGTCTTTATTCTTATTTACCTGACTAACATTGCGATTCGAATTATTGGCCGTGGCTGGACGCGCTTTCGGAGGAGTTCCTGGGATTTATACTCTCTAATATCTGTATCAGGTGCATTTCTGGCGACTTTGGCCCTCTTAACTACTGATACCAGGGCAGACACTTACATTCAACTCCACAAATTCTTCCTTGTCGCTATTGTTCTTCTTGTCATCCCGCGCAACGATGCGCTGGATCAGCTTTTCAAAACAGCTGCGGCAAGTTTAACAGTGATAAGCAATTTGCTGGCGACCTGGCTTGTTTTTTTTCTTGTCTTTGCTATTGCAATGACCCAAGCGTTTAGCTTAACTCGCTTTGGGGAAGAAGAAGGGCGTGACATTAATTTTCGCACAGTCCCAAAAGCACTCATCCTCCTTTTCCGAATGAGTCTCGGAGAAGGATGGAATCAGATCATGGAGGACTATGCCCAAATTGAACCACCATTATGCGTTGAAAACGATGAATTCTTTAACAGTGACTGCGGCAGCAAACCCTGGTCAAGATTTCTCTTTGTCGCTTGGAACATTCTCAGCATGTACATCTTTGTCAACCTTTTTGTGTCTTTGATATATGAGAGCTTCAGCTACGTATATCAACGGTCTAGTGGTATGGCTGTTGTCGATCGAGATGAGATTAGGCGATTCAAAGAAGCTTGGCGAAGCGTTGACCCTGCTGGCACTGGTTACATAGCCAAGGACGCATTTCCGCGACTGTTGGGGGAGCTTTCTGGCATTTTCCAAATGCGAATATATTCGCCACAAGATTCGGTGCACCAAATCCTCGAAGATGTAAGAACACCTGACAAGATAGCTCGCCACGCCTCCATTGCAACGACAAGTGCTTCTAAAGAGATCAATTTAGGAAAGCTCAATGAACGGCTGTGTCAAATGAATGTTGAACGGATTCGCGAGAGACGCCGTCGCTTCAATGTCTTCTTTGGAGAGGTGCTGGTTTCGGCAGACCCAGATAAGGGCATCGCTTTCACTGATGTGCTGATGATCCTTGCTCATTACAATATCATCAACGATAGCAAGAGTCTGAAGTGAGGTCCAAAAGTATATTGTGTTATCATCCAAATACTAATCTTAGAGGCAGACTAGAAGAATTTCTCAGACGCCGGGCCCGTCTGCAGCGCGTCGACGAAGAGCTTCGACGCAAAGTAGTTCAAGGATTTTTCGACACCCTGTAGGTAGCACATCCTCACAAATTGGCTATCCAAATATTGACACAATGTTGCAGATACTGGTCACGAAAGTTTAAGCAATACATGGATCGCAAACGAGCTGCAAGAATGACGACGATCCCACAACTGACTTTGCCAGAGATGTTGGTAGATGGGGAGGATGAAGATATTACTTTGTCTCCACCTGGCGCTGATGCCACTCAGGAATCAGGCGAGAGCCCAGGCTCAAAGGCAGTAGAATCAACGAATGCGGCATTGCCAAATACAACCTATCGGCATCCTTTGAGCTACCCACGCTCGTCGTCATCAACAAGACCACGGTTGGGGACAACGTCAACCTTCAGCTTTGAGCTGTACGAGTCAGAATCGCAAGGACACTTTTCCAACGAGGATAATAGGTAGCAAGACTATGTTGGCAATTCCGCAGTCCAGAGTATACTTGGCGAGCCTACGTGGGCAGAGCAATCAACATGGCGCAACACTGCTGAGATCAAGCAGGGAATCTGAGTAGCTCTCATACAACTAGCACTTGGATTATTTTTTATGTATAAGGGTGCAAAAAGTGTTTAGAACACTCTTTGTCCTGACCACTGGGGAATTTGCGGGCCTATCCAATACTTCTGGGCAATGTATAAGAAACAGTACAAACACCAATATCAGGGTAATTTCTTACCAGGAGCAATGGATATCCCTGATCTCTTTATCTATATCTATACTATTTCTTGCCTGAGGCACTAGCCAGTACAACGAGTGTTCCAGAAACTTATTGCACCCCCCGTATTTTAGTTCTTTCGGGACCTGATTAGTTAATAATTATAGGACTTGGTAGTATTTTAACTACTCAGTCAAAGCACCCTATAATGGGCCACCATTATGATAATAATATAACGAGAGGAAAAGCTGCATTGACGGCCATAATAGCATCGTGAGGTAATAATTTTACTATCCCTAGGAAGCTAATTACTACTAAATTAAACCCTTATTAATATTATTAATTAAAGCTACCTAGATAATAAGATTATTAGTCCTAGCGGCCTATATTTATAACTAGGTCTTAATAACTTATCTAATCTATATAAAGTATTTATTTAAGTTCTTAACTTTCTATTTCTTCTTTACCTTCTAGGTATCTATTTAAAGCTCTAGTAATTTAATTTATAGCTATATAGCGGCGTATTATATATTATTAAGGTCTGCTCCTTTACTAATCTTCTAGAATAAGACTTGCTGCGTATAGTTATTATAACTAATTATTTTCTATAGATTTTCTAATTACCTAGATTAATAAGGTATTAAAAATTAAATCTCTAGTATTTTCTCTATTAATAAGGCCTATTTTCTCTTTATTTCTAGGTATATTAGGACTTTCCTTAGTAATTAAAGGAGGAGCTAGCTTATAAGTAGTTTTATAATATTAATAAGCTAAAGACCTAATTCTTATTACCTAGCCTTAATATTTCTATTTAAAAGACTAGTTACTCTTACCTTTATATAGTAATAGATAAATTTAATTTTCCTAATTAATATTATATTATAAGATATTATAAAGTTACTAATTTATTAGTAATACTTACTTAATTAATAAGAAAACTAAGATATTAAGAGACTAAAGAATATAAGAGCTATATACTAGAAGGAATAGTAAATAAATATTATTCTAATAGTATTTATATATAAAATTATTAATTATATAACTTCTATAGCTATTAATAATAAAGAGCTATAGTTCTTTAGTTACTAGCTTTATTAATAGAATAAAAATATCCTTAAATTATAGTATTATAATCTTATTATTAATCTAGTCTTTATTAAAGTAAGAGAAATACTAATTTATAAGAGAAGATATTTCTAAAGGAAATTACTACTATTATATTAACTCTCTCTTGAAAATAACTAATAGTTCAAGTACTTAGCTAGTTACTAAGATATACTTAATAATTATAATCTAATAATATAATCTAGGTTATCTTATAAAAGTTAGCTTTATTAATATACTTCTAAGTATAAAGATATTACTTCTAAGACTCTTTATTATCCTTATCTTATCTATATTTTATTAGTTTTCCTTCTTAATAGCCTTAATAGCTAGAATTACTAGAAGAGTAAAGAAAGCCTTAACTATTTTAATTAAAGCTCTATTTATATACTTAGAATTAAATATCTTATCTCTAATAATTATTACTTCTAGGTTTCTTTATAAAAAACTATTAATCTAATATTTTCTAATAACTTTAATATCTCCTTTAGTAGTAGTAATTTAGATAGTAAATTTCTTAAGTTATTAGTACTATAGAGAAAACTCTAGAGTAGCCTAGGTTAAAATCTAATTCTATAAATAAGACTTCTATTTATTTAATAGTCTCTATTTATATTCTTTTGTAATAGATATTAATTTTCTACCTTTTATTTGGTTCTAAAGAGTTAAATAAGGGATATTATATTAAGCTATAATAAGCTATTAAGATTTCCTTATTTAAATAGCTATAATAGTATTTTTAATAGCTTCCTTTGTATATTCTAGTATGCTAATTCTAATAATATAATTACTATTAGATTTAGATAAGAATTGCGTGAGAAAACGCGAGTAAATATAGTTATATTATTATTAAGGAGAGTAAAAATGGTAGCCTGTTGTGGGGGGGGGGCCTATTGTGGGGTGCTTTGACTTATTGGTTAGGTATCTTTAGGGTATTATTAAACCGAAAGCGCTATGTACAAGGCGACTGGCATTTTGATAATATATAGAAAATTATAGATTAAGCTACTAGAGTTAAGCTTAGTATAATTAGATAATCTAAAGCCTTAAGTAAGAAGTGAGAAATAATAATTAATATAATAAATTTAATAATATTATACTATAGTAATTTAATAATTAAAAGTCTTAAAATTATATTAAAGAAAATAGTTATAATTATAAAAATAAGTATTAAGAATAGAAAAAACTATTAAAATATTTCTTAAGGTATTATTAATATCTTTTAATATTAAATTATATTTTAAATATATTTAATAATTAATATCCTTTTAAATAAAGCTATATAAAAAGAATTATATTTAAAAAGGTCTATAAACTAAATTACTTAAATAATTTCAAGTAATTTACTAATTTTTTAACTTATTAAATTTATTATATTAGAAATTATTAATTATAATATAAAAATAAAGATAAAGAAATAAATAATACTTTAAAAATTACTAAAAATCCTAAAGTTATAAATAACTATATAAAGTACTTTTTAATAAATTATAAAATTATAAAAAATAAACTATATATTTAGTAAAATAACTTAAATTAATATAATAAATAAGTAAATAAAATTTATAATATATTTAATTAAATAACTAAAAACTTTATTTTTATTATATAAATATATATTTACTTATATTAATTAAATTAGAAAATTAAAATTATATTTTATAATTCTTTATTAATTTATTATTATTATACTATCTATTACTTATAGAAAATAGAATATATAGTATATCTATAGATAATAATATAGAAAAAACTATACTAAAGCTAGATAAAAACCTCTATATAGTACTCTATTTAGGCTTAAGTTAAATATACTATAAGTATATAGTAAATTTAATAGCTAAGCTAGTATAACTATCTAGCTTACTTTTTATTAAGAGATAGAGTTTTAGAAGAAGGGATAAACTAATTTTAATATAAATATAATATAATATAATAATTATAAGTAATATTATAATACTAGCTAATAAGAAGTTATAGTAGTTAGCTATTATTATTATAATATTAAACTTATTATAATAATAATAAACTCTCTTATATTTATTTTCTTACTTCTTTCTTCTTTCTTTAAGTTTATTATATATAGTAAGTTACTCTTCTAATTTAAAAAGTGATATTTACTATTTAAAGTTAATATAAATTAAGGTTATTAATAAAGTAGTAGTACTAATTTTAAGATAATAATAATAATATAAGTAGCTATTTAATCTTCTAATTAATTTATTCTTTTACTTAAATTAATTAAAAATAATTAATATAATTTTTAAATACTTCTTTAGGAAGGAGCTTATAAGAGTTTATTATAATCTCTATAATTATATATTAAATATTAACTTTATCTTTTAAAAGAAGAAAAAGTAATAAAGAGCTAGATTATTTAGTATTATATTTATAATATAAAAGTAATCTTTATTATTTATTATTATAAAAAATCTAATATAAGATATATTTTATATTATATATATATTAAAAATATATTTAGTAAAGATAATAGCTTTATATTATTATTAATATAATAAATAATTTAATATAAATTTTAATTTAAGTATTACTTACTAATTACTTAAAGATTTAATAGCTATTAATTTTATAACTTATATTTATTAATATAAGATATATACTAATATCTTAAATTATAAAGAAAGTAATATAAGTACTAAAAGTAATATTAAAGAAAAAGTAAGAGAGAAAAAGATTAGAGAAAGTAATAAAAGTAATTTCCTAGAATATAAGATATAACTAGTATAATATTATTAAAAGTATAGTAATTAGAATCTTTATAATCTCTAAAAAATAATTTAATAAATTACTTAATAAAGTATTTTATAATATTAATATACTAAAGTAGCTTATATTTATAATAGAGATACTAGTAAATTAGTTAAATTACTAGTTCTTTTTTATTATATTTTAAACTCTTTAAACTTTAATTTAAGAGAAAGAGAAGAAGAAGAAGAAGAAGAAGAAGAAGAAATTAGAAAAAAAGAGAAAAAGAAAAGTATTAAAAAAAAGTTAAAGGAGAAAAAGATAATAAAAATAAGCCTTATTATAATTAAGATCTAGAAGTAATAAGATAGAGAGAATATATATATAACCTAATTACTAGGTAGGCCTAATAGAATACTATACTTATAGGAACTTAAGAGTTATAGATTTATAAGTTATAATAAAGAAACTATTAATAGTTCTAATTAATATAATAATATATATTTTCATTTAATTAAATAGATTATTATAATAATATACTTAATAAAGAGATATTAAATAGTTAATTTTAAGAAATAATAATAATAATAAAGAAGAGTATACTATTCTAGCTATAGTAATATAACTACTTATATTAATACCTAGGAATTTATATAACTAAGATTGCTATCTCTAAGAGCAAGTCTTATTCTCTATCTTAGTAAGTTAAAGATAATAATATTTTTATTAACTTTAATAACTTCTAGATAATAGTTAATATAAGTAAATAATAGATTTTTTCTTTTAAATTAAAAAGAGTTTTTCCTAGATATTTAGATAATTACTTTTAATTATCTAGAGATTTAAAGCTAGTAAAAGCCTTATAAAAATTCTAATTTTTTCTTTTTTTTTTAGCTTTATTATTAAAAAGAATTAAAAAATAAAATAAAGTTCTAAAATTATATTATAATATATTTTATTATTTATAATTTCTTTAGAGTTATTATAAAGTTAATATAAAATTATAATACTTTTTATAATAATACTTTTTATATATTAAATTATTAGTAGTAGAGAATAATATAGTAAATTATTTTCCTTTTAAGTTTATAATAGTAATAAAGTAAAAGTACTTTAAAGATTCTATAAAAAAAGAGAAATTTCTTTAAGTTTATATAATTTAATTTTATTTAAATAAATAAATAAAAGTTTTAGTACTTTTTAAAGTTTTTATAAAAAATTATAATAGCTCTTTAAAAGTATTTTAAATTTCTATTAATTACTTTAAAATTAAAATATTCTTATATTAAAGCTACTTTATTATATTTATTTTAATTTTTCTAGTTCTAAATAATAGTTTATATTACTTTTTTATTATTTAATTAAAGACTTTATCTAGCTCTTTATTTTATTAGCTCTTTAAAAAAAGGCTTTATTTAATATCTTTAGTAATAGTAGATCTATATTTAGTATATTATTAAGATAGTTACTTATTAAATTAGTATTATACTCTTATTAATTTCTATATAGTTTCTTATCTCTCTTTATTAATTAGTAAAAGGTATTACTTTTATAAAAGATAGCTAACTTTATAACTTAATTATAAATAAAGTATATAGCTTTAAAGTAAATACTTTATATACTTATTATAATTTTAATAAAGGCTTTTATTTAATATTTAATATAGTTTTAAAGTTAAAAATATATAATTTTTAATTAAGCTTTCTATAGAGAATTACTTTAAAGAAGTAATTAGACTTTTAAAATTCTATTTATATATTACTAAGTTATATATATTAAAGAGCTAGGTAATAAGCTCTAGTAAAGTATATAAAATATACTTTTTTATATTTAAAGATTATCTTAATTCTAGTAATTTATTAAAATAATACTTTTTATATAGCTTTAAATTAAACTTTAATCTTCTTTATAATATATTTAAATATAAGAATATTTATATTATTTATAAAATTAATAATAATTATACTTTTTACTTTTTATAAGAATTTATAAAAATTAGAAATAAAGAGAATAAATAAAATAAAAAATAATAAAGACTTTTATAAAATACTTACTTTAATATAAAAAGCTTTAGTAAGGACTTTCTTAATTTAGAAATATACTATATATAAATTAAGATAAAAGTAAAGAAAATATAGAAGCTATAATAATAGTTTTATAAAAAAGAGCTTATTTAATAAATATTTATAATTAATTAAGTTAAAAGCTTATATAAAATTAAATTATAAAAATAAAACTAGATTATTATAATTCTAGGCTATATATACTATTTTAATTATTAATATAATTACTAATTTTATAAAGTATTTTTATTAGTTCTTTATTTAGCTTTCTAGAAGAAGTTAGTATTTTTTTATATAAGCTATAAGATAAATAATAAAATTATTTTAATTAATTTACTTAAAATATAAAGAAAAAAGATAAAATATTAGATTTTTATTTTATATTTTTTAAAGGGTTTTCTTTAGTTTAAAGATAATTATAATATTTATATATAATATTAAATTAAGAAATATTTAAGCTTAAAGCTAGTTATTATTATTTTAGCTATAATCTTATAAAATTATAATTATATATTTTAAAGAATTTTACTAAAATTATATTAAAATTTATAAATTTTTATAATTAAATATTAATAAAGATAATATAAATATTATCTATAGTAATTATTTAAATAATAATATTAGTTTATTCTCTAGTTAAAGATAAAGTAGGAGTAGAGATATATTATTAATATCTCTTATTAAAGTAAAAAGAAATATTAAATAAAAATATTAACTTTTTCTTTAAAAACTTTAATAAAAAAGAAGTTATTTTAACTTAATAATAAGACTTATAGTAATTTTAGTATAATATTATTATATTATTTAGCTTAATATTTAAAAGTCTAGAACTTTTTAAAGTTATTAATAATATTTATTATATATTTATATTAAAATAACTTATATACTTTAATTATATATTAGTTTTAATATATCTTTATATTAAAAAAGTCTTACTAGCTTATTATTATTTTTATATATAAATAATATTATTTAATTTACTTAATATTTATAATAATATTAGCTATATTATAATTTTATTATAAATTCTTAGTAATTATATTATATTTTTAATATTATATAATATAAAATATTATTAAAAGTAGCTTTTATTTTATTTAATTAATAGCTTTATTAAGTTTATTTTCTATTTTAATTAAAAGGGAATTATTTAAATATATTCTAGCTAATTTCTTTATCTTTTTATAATTAAAAGTATATTATTAAAGAAATATTAATTTAATTTAGATTATTATATTAAAATTTATATAAATATATTATAAAATATAATTAAAGTTATTAAAAATTATATATATTTATATATGAATTTATTAACCTTTAACGGATTGTATATAAAATTTAATATATTATAACTAATTATTATAATAAAAGGAAGGAAGGTATTTTTTAAAAAATAAGTAATTAAATTAAAGCTTATTATATTATTATTTAAAGAAAGTATTATTAGTAAGTAACATATCTTAAAGGATCTTATAAAAAGTAAGATAAAATTAAAAGTTATTAATAAAAAAGAAAAAAGAATTTGAAACAAATGAATTTGATTAGAAAAAGTTATATTAAATTATGTTGATTGTGCTTTATTTTTTGAAAGAATTATAAGGATGATACATGTAAAGTTAGTGAAGAGAAAAAAGGAGGAGAGATCGAGGCGGGGAGAAGAGAGAGAGGAGAGGAGATAACGCGAAGGAGGAGAGAGAGCAGAAGAGAAGGGACGGGGGAATAGAAAGGACAGAAAAAGAGGAGGGGAAAGAGGGAAAGGGGGAGAGAGGAAGAGGGTAAGAAAAGCGCAGAAAGAGAAGGAGAGGAGAGGGAGCGGGAAGAGAAAAGAGGAACGAAGCGAAAGGGGAAGGGAGGAGGAGATGGAAGAGAGGGAGGGGAGAAGGAATAAGGGGAAGAGAAAGAGGGGAAGGAGGAGGTAAAGGGAGAGAGGGGGAAGAGAAAGAGAAGAGAAGCCCGGTGGGCGAAAAAAGAGAGAAGGAGAAAGAAAGAGAGAGAAGGGAGGAAAAGAAGAGGCGGGAGAACAAAGCGGGGAGAGGAGAAAGAAAAAAGGGAGAGGGGGGAGGAGAAAGATGGGAGAGGGGGGGAATGGGGAAAAAAAAGAGGAGGAGGGAAGGGAGAGAGGAGTATGGAAGAAAGAGAGAGAGAGGAAGGCGAGGGGGAGAGGGGAGGAAGACAGAAAAGCGGGGAGAAAAGAGAGGGAAGGGGAGAGGAAAGAGGAGCGGCGAGAAAAGAGGGAAGGGGAGGGGGGAGGGAAGGAGGAACAAGGAAGGAAGGAGGAGCGGGGGGGGAAGGGCGCGGGGAAAGAGAGAGGAAGAGGATGAGGCGGGAGATGAGGAAGGAGGAGAAAGAGAAGAGGGGAGAAGTAAGAGGGGAGGAGAGAAGGAGAGGAAACGGAAGAAGGAAGAGGAGGGGAAGGCAGAACGTGATTATAAAGACTTGATATATATCTTTTGATATATTAAAAAGTAGTTTTTATTATATAGATAAATTATTATTGTTAATAATTAAAAAGAAATAAGTAAAATAAAATATATATTAATTTAAATAGCCTTTATATTTTCTTTACTTTAATAATAAATATTTAATTTATTATATTTATTTTTTAAAAGCAAAGATATTAATATTATTAAAATATTTTCGAATTAAATTCTTTTTATAAATATATAAAAGAAAGTTAAAAAATAATTTATATTTAAAAAAAAGCTTAAGTTATTTATTTATTATTTAAAGAATTAGTTAATCAATTATGATAATAAAGACGAGAACTATATTTTTTATAAGGGAAATAATAAATTATAATTATATTAATTTATTTTAAATAATATTTACTATTTAAATAATTTTTAATATAATGTAGGTGTGATATTGAATTTGAAAATTAGTTTTTTAATTTAAATAATATTTTATATATAATTTAATAAATAATTTAATTTTACATAGAATGTAAAGAAGAGATAATTTATACAAAGAGAATAGTATTATTATTATTATTTTAAGCTTTTTGAAAAATATTTTAAAAAGAGTAATAAATTTAAAAGATGATTTATTTTAATAATAATATATTAATTCATCTAATTTTTAATAAAATTCGTATTTTTATATTTAAAGTAAGTTATTATCTATTTATATTATATTAAGCTTTAAGAGCTAGGAGCTATAGTCTAGAGGCTAGGAATATAATAAGCGAAGTAAAAGGAAGATTAGTACTTCCCTATTTCCTTATCACTGACCCTACTCCCATCCTCCTCCCTCCCCTCTTCTCCCTCCCATTTCTCTTTATCAACCTCACCCTTCTTTCACACTCCTACCCTCTCTACTCCCTTATCTCACTCACCCACTCCTAGTCCTCACCCCTCTTCTCCGATCAACTAACCTTTTCCTACCATCCCCCACCCCGCCCTTCTTCCCCTCTCCCTCACCTCTCCCGCCCCTGGTCCATCACGGTCTGCGCTTCTTTTTTCTAGCCCCCCTCCCTTCTACTCTCCTCCTCTACCCCTCACTCATGGTGGGTAGTGATTTCTCCGCTCCAGATACCGCCTTCGTTATCATCGTTCTCCCCCCCTGCCCATTTTTCAATCACATCACCCCCCTCACCACCTTCTGAGAAGTTTTTCACTCCGCGGGCCCCTCATTATACCTTTTTACGTCGCACTTACTCTTTCTCTCCCTCGACCCTTTCCTCTTCTCTTTGTCCCCCTTTTCCCAGCTCTCATCCCTCCAATATAAGGACGTAAGATTAGTAATTTATTATAGATTTTAAGTTCTTAAAGATTAATAAAGAGATAATCTACTTTTACTATAATATTAATATAAGTATAATTTATATAATATATTTATATATTTATAAGTTATAGTAGATATATTTTAAATTAATAGTATTTAGAATTTAATATTTATTAGTTTAATATTTATATTAGTAGCTTAAGGTTAATATATTATATATTTAAAGTAAGTTAAACTTAAGAATTTTAAAAATAATATTAGATTTTATTTTAAAAATTAATTTAGCTAAGGGTAGGCTTACTCTCTTTATTATAAAGTATATATAATATAAATCAAGAAAGTAAAGTATTTATAAGCTAGATTTAGATTTTAATAAGCTTTAATTTAGATATATATATTAAACTAAAGGCTTATATATAAGTAATTAGTATTTCTATAATATATAATTAAAATAGTAAACATAAGCCTTATATATATTAGTAGAAAGTTATATAGTAAACTACCCTAGTTAAACCTAATATAGTTAAATAACCTAAAGCCTCACATAAGAAGCGGGGAATAATATTCAAGGAGAATAAATACACACGGATTTCACTGCTGCAGTTCAATTTCCATCATACAAGAACTTCAGCCCAATTTCAACGAGGGTCGTAAATCTATTAGTGCATTTTTGAGCTATTGTCCCACTGAAGATGCAGAGTCATTTGAACTGTTAGAGAGTCTCCTCTTGTTTTGCGCCAGGAACCACAACATCTACCGATTTCCCTCCCGAAATTCGGCATAGGTTGCCTCCATATATTTTTGTACACGTCTGAAATTTGTCATTTTGCATGTGGAAGCACCCAGAGGGTGTGACGACTTTCACCATCTCGAGTGACGCGGTGAGAACAGACGGTTCATACTCCTGTGCTCACTAAGGACAGCCATCTCTTATGGCGTCGTCTGGATGGAGATAATCCGAGAAGACCATCTAAGAGCAAAACGAATATAATGCCCACGCCGTCTCATAACGAGCTAGCCCACTCGACAACTCAGTACGGCGTCTCGATATGTCCGGAAGACTTGCAAAGCAATTCGCAATCTAACGGCTATCACACAGAATCCGCTGACGCTTCAGAAATGGAGATAGGGGAAATCCCAAATACCAATGGGGCGACCCCCAATGACGTCGATGGGCGATCCCGTATGCCTCCGGGTGAGCAGCTTCATTTTACCCGTAGGCAAATCCCGGGCCAGTCATTATCTCGGTCTACCACTATATCATCGCGACCCGGGTTTACCGCTACCCCCCCGTCTCCAGACCGAGCAGATGCCAATGAGGCAAAGAGTCAAGAAGAAGAGTCGTCTAATCCACCGCATCATGGTTCTCTAGGTCACCAACGGTGCATGTATGCTTCTGGCAGAACTTCCGATATTGACGCGCTTGTGGATTTTGCCACCTGTGAAGATGATTGTTCTTTACAGTCTATGGGGCAGGATTTCTTCACGAAGCGGGTAAGCAAACTTTTAGTTCCTAGATTATCCTCAAGGCAGATAATTGAATGCAGCTAGGTAATCCCCGTTCCACCGTCATCATATCTGCGTCCTGGCAGCAGGTTCCATGGGACCCAGCAGTCAGAGAGACAGGTGTATGACGTACAAGTTGAAATCAAATACGTTGATATACGAGAGTCTTTCATGTGCGGCTACTTGCGCATCCAAGGTCTGCAGTTCATCTCCCACAAAGGCCTACCCTTTTCAGTTCTCACTAGCGAATTCTAGGACTAACCGAAGACCACCCAACACTCACAACATATTTTGAAGGCGAAATCATTGGCTCAAGATATAACTTTTTCACACAGCATGACGATTGGGGTGCAAATGCAAAGGTAGATTTGAGCCACTGGGCTAAATTCAATGCGTTTCGACCGTACCAAAAAACGGCTCGGAAGGGTACAATCACAATTCAAGACATCGGCCAACGAGAAAATATTTTCATGCGGTGGAAAGAGCATTTTTTGGTACCAGATCATAGGGTACGGACAATAACGGGCGCGAGTTTCGAAGGGTTTTATTACATATGCTTCAATCAGGTGAAGGGCGAGGTCAGCGGGATATACTTCCATTCAAAAAGTGAGAAGTGAGTATTGCGGACTACGGAATATCGATGTTGACGCTCACAAACAATCATAGGTTTCAACAGCTGGAACTCAAGCACGTACAAGATCGGGGTTGTTTTAGTGCTTTAGAGTTCCGCTAGTGGAAGGCTATGTCCTAAGATATGTGACTGTTGTTTGCTCCATCACGAACATGTTGGCAAAGCGAGTTGATTGAAGGATCTGTGGAAGCTTACAAGCTGATGTTAACTGCAAATTGATGCTAAATAAGATATTTGGACCGACGACCAGCCTGAGTTTTGTTGACGAGACATTCGCTTCACTTTTGACCACTGTACAAGAACCAGTGGATGACTTAGAAACTCAAACAGGCTTCAAGGGCGGGAAAATAACATTCATCGCAACTGGACTTGTCGTTGCTCCTACAGGGGCATATTTCGCTCGACCTCGAACTTTTTAAAATAACCCCGCCGGAATGGATTCAAGTCATCGACAGTCGTGCCGGCATTTGTGGGACCGTTACGTGCCATATACTGTTGAAGAGCTGCAATATCAATCATGTTGTCAGCAAGGCGCCGATATGTGATGAGTTTTCTTGACCCTGCTCTTGTATGTAAGTATCATCTCTCCAAGAGGGTTATGTCAAACCACGAGTCGTCATATCTGACTGAGATGCGTGACAAGAGAGACTTACAACGATTGAAAACTTGAATGCAAGTATTAACAAGCTCGAGACTGGGGTGGTTAGGGATGGGAATCTCTTGCTCCTCGTCATTCGCTGTAGGCATCCAAAACGAGAGTCTTCCATCCTCCACCAACGTTTCAGCGGCAAATGCAAGAATGTCATCGAGCATGGTTAAGAAGCCGTATGGCTTTTTGGGCGGAACATAGTCTGGTAACCTATCCTACTCATCAGTCGTTGGTACTACAGTGTTGTCGGCAGCGGGTAGGAGGCAGCGCATACATGCCATGCTTCATACCATGTTCGATTAACCATGGAGTCTTCGTAGGATCCCGCAACCCAAGGACCCTGAGCCCTTCTCGCACTCCATATGGCGGATCGCACACTATTCCATCCCACATGCCACCCTTGCGTTTTCTGAGCGGGTTGTTTGTCAGGTCCGCAGAAAATACCCCGCCCAGACAACCTGCGAGTTCGTACTGCTCGAAATTGCCTCGCAAGCTACGGCGATCCCCGTCACCACGAATACTACGCCCATCAATGTCGCTGCCCCAGCTGATGGCACCAAAGTGCGCGCATGCGATTGGGAAGGAGCCAGTTCCAACGAAGGGGTCATAAAATAATTTCCCTGGTGCGGCTAGAGCGATGTTGGCTGTGACGAGAGCGAGCTCCGAATCCATACTAGTTGTCGATATATACCCCCGTTTCTTCAGATCGAATTTTTGTATTATATCGCGGGATGAATACGCAATCAAACGGCCAAGGTGGCATGCATCTGGATTTTCAATGCCAAGCGGGACACTGTCCTGTGGCCATAATTCGAATAAAGTGAATATCTCGTCAGGGTTTACCATCCGGATGGGTCCGTTAAACGGGAGATACTCAAATGAGTCTATGAGAGATACCCTTTGCCTATTTGTGCGGGTGCCCTGGTAGCAATCGATGTCAAATTTGAACGAGACGTCTTGGTATTTGTGCCAGCGACTAGCTGTGCACTCTTTTACAGATGAATGCAACATGTCCAAGGTAGCGCCTGAGCCCCAAAGCTCGTGTATTGATTGGGCAAGTACTGAGCGTCGAATCAGTGCTCTGGCAGCCCCCACAGATTCTACTTGAACCAGACAAAATGGTGACTAGAGCAAGTCAGCCAGATACTAAGCCACTCGACAGGGAAGTCATGTGGTACACATACATCAGTACGATATTGGATGACTCTCATGTTGATTTTTTCCAGTAAAGCTAGAGCCTCAATCTCGGCAAGTCGAAACGACACATGAGTCTGTGCAAACTTGATGAGGAATTCCATGTTGTATGTATAATAAGCTTGATCTTCCGTAAGATACTTTAGGGATTCTCTATTAGATACATATAGTTAGGCTATCTCTTGAATCATTCATTTTTGTTTATGGACTTGGGAACAAGATAATTACGTGGTAGAGCAGATGTGGTGATGCAAATACTTTTGGCAGCATTATAGATCTATCGATGATGCTCATAAATAAAAATTGAAGTATAGATAGTCTTGGAAGAAATTTCCATGAAATGGCTTTTATTATTCTATAAGTATTAATATATATTTTTATAAAGCTTATTTTATATATAAAATAATTATTATTATATACATATTAATATTTATATAACTATTTATAAATTAAATTAGTTTATATATATTCTTAAGTACTTAAAGAGAGAAATATATATAATATAACTATAAATAATAATAGAAGAAAAACTATAGAAATAGAAAATAAAATCTCTATATAATATTTTATAAAGACTTAAGTTATTAATATTCTAAGTATATAATAATTTAAATAATATAATTATAGAGTTTATTTCTTATTAAGGAGGAAAAAAAAGTTATTTAACTTTTAATTAAAATCTAGAATTTTTTTATATAATAATTATATAAGTATAATTATTTACAAATTAAATATAAAAAAGAGCTTAATTTTAAAGATATATATTTTATCTTTAATTAATTTAATTTCTAAATTAAAACTTAAATTTATATTAATTATAATACAGAATATAACTAAAGACATATTATATAATATAAAAGTTACTTTTATAGTTATAATTAAAATACTAAATATAAGCTTTATAAATAATAATTAATATAGACTAAGTTACTAGTATAATCTCTAAGAATACTACTAATATAACCTTAGAGAAAGTAGCTAGTATAATCTTAAAGAAAGTAACTAGTATAATTCTAGAGAAAGTAATTAGTATAATTTTTAAAAAAAAAGTAGTTAATATTATCTTAGAGAAAGTAACTAGTAAAACTATAAAGAAAGTAAGTACTATAATCTTAAAGAAAGCTATAAGTACCTTTAAAAATAAAGAAAAGAGATATTTAATATATAAAATATATTCTTTTTACTTAAAACTAATATTTCTATATTAATAATAGAAGTTATATATTAAATACTTAGTTAAGTTTAATATATATATATATATATATTAAATTTTTAAGTAAAATATAAAGAATAATAATTAAAATAATTTAATAAGAATAATTATTAGAAGGTATAGGTCTGAGGCATAGACTAGGGAGTCTAGGGTAGACACCTTCCGCAAGACAGGGAATATGCGCTGTAACTAGCTCATAGGTTGGGTAAGGGAAATCCCTCTTATAAAGGAATAAATAACCTTATATAGGTAAAAAATCCTTATAAAGAGAGATAAAATACAAGATATAAAGATATCAGGGAACCACAGGGGACTAATCTTATTCTAATAAAGGATATAGGATAGAAAAGTGAGTATATTGAAGTTATTATATAAAACTATCCTAAGGGAAATAGGGCTCTATTTATACCTATCTGACCCTTATTACAGCGGGTTACACCCGCTGGAAGCTTCGGGTTATAGTGGATATCTTGTGCTGACATATTTGCCACAGTGGGTTATATAGGTCATATGACCACTATAGGATACTTGCCACAGTGGAGCTTACAGGGGTCAGTGCCCGCTGGAAGCTTCTAATCACAGCAGTCAAACCACTATACTGGGTGCCTAAGGTTTAATAATAATTATAATAATACTTTAATAATACTTTAATAATTAAAGAATTTAAAGTTATATTAAAGAAATAAAAATAATATCTTAATATAGAGAGTAAGCTTATCTTTAGTTAAATTAAGCTTTATAATAAATTTTAATATTATTTTTAAAATTCTTTAATTTAAATTATTTTAAATATAATAATATATTAGCTTTAAACTATTAATATAAATACTAAGCTAATAAATATTAACTCTAGATATTATAATTTAAAAAGATAATTACTATAATTTAAAATATATAAATATATTATCTAGCTATATTTATATTAATAGTATAATAAAAATAAGCTACTCTCTTATTAATCTCTAATAACTTAAAATATATAATAAAATTATTAGCTTTATTTCCTTATTATTATTTCTAGGTCTTTAAATTATAGCTCTCTAGCTCTTAGAGCTTAATATATTATAAATATATAATAAACTTACTTTAAATATAAAAATAAAACCTATATTAAAAATTAGATAATTAATATAATTATTATTATAATAAGTAAAACTCTTTAAATTACTAGTACTTTTAAAGTACTTTTAAAAAGGCTTTAAAATTATATAATAATAATAATAACTTTCTCTTTTATAAACTCTTCTTTCTTTAAGCTCTATTTAAAATTAAGCTAGCTCTAAATTAATTATAAAATAACTATTTAAATTAAAGATACTCTAGCTAATATTAAAAATAAATTATATTAAGAAGTTATTTAAGTAATAAATATTATTTAAAGTAAATTTAATATAATTATAATTTATTATTTACTTAGTAAAAATATAGATCTTATTTTTATTATAATAATTATAGCTAAATTTTTAAATAATAAGTAAATAGCTTAAGTTTTTTTTTTAAAATATAATTATTTTTAAATTTTTTAAATAATATTTATAAAAGGAATTTAATTAGAAAATATTCTAAATAATATTAATACTTTTCTTTTAAAATAAATATATTATTATTATTATTAAATTATATATTAATTAATCTCCTATTAAAGATAATATCTAATATATTTATTTTATAATAACTAGAGAAAAACTATATTCTTAAAGAGCTAGATAAAAACTCTTATATTATATATATATAGCTTATACTAAGCTACTATATATTTATATATAAATTAAATAATTATAAAGCTAATTATCTATTTTAATATTAGAATATAAGAAAACTATAATTACCTAGCTATATTATCTTATTAATAATTAAAGAAAATAGAGCTTTATTTAGAAAACTTTTACTAGTTTTTAAATTACTTAACTTTTTAATTTTAAGTTCCTAGCCTTAAGTTCTACTAGTTCTATTATATATTAAATATAGCTAGATTTAGAGTTATAAACTTAACTCTTAATTCCCCTAGGTTAAGGCCTTCTTTATAGTAAGAAGATATAACTATTATAATAATACTATAGAAGTAGCTTAGTTTTTATCTTTAGCTATAGTTATAGCTAAATTTTAATCCCTTTTAAGGGGCTTTAATTTTTAAAAGTATATTACTAGTAAAATTTAAATTTATAATCTTATTAATTAAAAGAGAAATATACTAGATATAGAACTATTATATTATAATAATAAAAATAAAAATAGTAAATTAAATATTTATTATTAAAGTAAAAAAGATATAAAGTTAATTTAAAATTAATATATATTAATTTTAATTTTTTATTTTTAATTATTAAAAAATTTATTATATAATAAAGAGTTAATTTTAATTTCTAAAGTATTTAATTATAAGCTCTAGAATAAAAGTCTTTAATTTAAATAATATTAAAAGTACTTTTAATATAATATTAATATATATTTAAAAGAGAGTTAAAAGAGAGATAATAATTACTTAGTTATTAATAATAATAAAAAATTAAGCTATTTACTTTATAAAGATCTATATTTAATATAAAATCTTTTTATAAAAAATACTATTTTAATAATTTATATTTTTTATTTATATTAAAAATTTATATACTTAGAGATAATATTATATTATTTAATTTATATTAAAATATAAGCTATATATATTATATCTAATAAGTATATAAGCTTATAATATAAATATATAATATAATAATAAATTAATATAATAGTATTTTTATATTAATAAAAAAAATTATAATTACTTATAACTCTTTAAGTAAAAAAATAAATATTAATTTAATATAGATTTTATATAAATTTATTTTAAAGTTCTTTTTCTTTTTTTATTAATAATTTTAATTTATATTACTTTTTATAAGATCTCTTTAACTATATTTTGACTTAATAATAATATTTTTCTTAAATAATATAATAACTTTAATTTAAATTTATTATTTTTTATAAAATTATTATTTTACTTTTATTATAATAATTACTATAATATATTAACTTTATATAGAGTACTTTATAGTTAGTAATTTAATATATAAATATTAATAATAATTTTGAAATAACTTTATTATATTTTATAATATATTTATATAAATTTTAATATAATAATCTAAATTAAATTAATACTTTTTTAATAATATACTCTTAATTATAAAGAGATAAAGAAACTAGCTAAAATATATTTAAATAGCTCTTTTTTAATTAAAATAGAAAATAAACTTAATAAAGTTATTAATTTAATAAAATAAAAGCTATTTTTAATAATATTTTATTTAATATAATATTAAAAATATAATATAATTACTAAAAATTTATAATAAAATTATAATATATTATTATTATTATTATTATACTATCTATTATCTATAAAAAGTAAAGTATATAATATATCTATAGATAATAATAGAGAAAAAAACTATACTAAAGCTAAATAAAAACCTTTATATAGTACTCTATTTTAAACTTAGATTAGGTATATTATAAGTATATAGTAAATTTAATAGCTAGGCTAATATAACTATTTAGTTTACTTCTTATTAAGAGAAAGAGTTTTAAAGAGAGAGATAAGCTTAGTCTTAGTATAAGTATAGTATAGTTTAATAATTATAGATAGTACTATAATACTAGCTAGTAAGAAGTTATAGTAGTTAGCTATTATTACTATAGTATTAAACCTATTATAATAATAATAGACTCTCTTATATTTATTTTCTTATTTCTTTACTCCTTCTTTAAGCTAGAGGAATTAAAAGAGAAGGAGGAGAAAGAGAAGAAAGAGAAGTAAGTTAAGGATAGTAATATCTTTACTAACTTTAGTAACTTCTAATTAGTAATTAATATAAGTAAATAATAAGTTTTTTTTTTAAAATAAAGAAAGGTTTTTTCTAGATATTTAAATAATTACTTTTAGTTATCTAGAGATTTAAGATTAGTAAAAGCTTTATAAAAAATTTAGTTTCTTTCTCTCTTTTTTTATTTAATTTTATTATTTATAATTTCTTTAAAGCTATTATAAAGTTAATATAAAATTATATTAAGTTTTATAATAATAAAGAATAATATAATAAATTATTTTCTTTTTAAATTTATAATAATAATAAAATAAAAGTACTTTAAGAATTTTGTAAAAAAAAGAAACTTTTTTAAGTTATATAATTTAATTTAATTTAAATAAGTAAAGAGCTTTAGTATTTTTTAAAGTTTTTATAAAAAGTTATAATAACTTTATAAAAGTATTTTAAATTTTTATTAATTACTTTAAAATTAAAATATTTTTATATTAAAATTACTTTATTATATTTATTTTAATTTTTTAATTTTTTAATTTTTAAATATTAGTTTATTTTATTACTTTTTTATTATTTAATTAAAAGCTTTAGCTAGCTCTTTAATTTACTAGCTTTTTAAAAAGAGACTTTATTTAATATTTTTAATAATAATAAATCTATATTTAATATACTATTAAAGTAATTACTTATTAAATTAATATTACTTATTTATTACTTTCTATATAATTTTAAAATTAAATAATATAATAATTAAAGTAAAAGTTTAGTAAAAGTATTTTTATTTTTATATAAAGAGTTTATATTAAATTTATTTTAAAAGTACTAATAATTACTTTAAAGATTTAATTTTAAAGTAATTAAAATATTATTACTAGATTATATAATTTCTTATCTCTTTTTATTAATTAATAATTACATAATTACTTTTATATAAAAATAGTAATTTATAATTTAATTATAAATAAAGTATATAATTTTAAAGTAAATTCTTTATATATTTAATATAATTTTTAATTAAATATTTTATAAAAATTACTTTACGAAAATAATTAAAACTTTTAAAATTTAATTTATTTATTATTAAATTAAATATATTAAAAAACTAGATTATAAATTCTAATAAAATATATTAAATATTTTTTTTATTTTAAAAGTTATTTTAATTTAAATAAAAAACTTTATTTTTTATATATAATTTAAATATAAAGATATTTATATGTAGGTTATAACAGTATAAATAATAAAAAAATATTAGTTTATTAAAAAGATTTATAAAATTAAATAATAAAAAATATAATTAATAAAGATTTTATAAAATATTTACTTAATAAAAAAAAGTTTTAAATAAGAACTGTTTTCCTTTCCCGCTCTCTGCTCTCTTCCCCCCTTCCCACCCCCCCTATCCCCGTTCTCCTCCTCCATTTTCCCCCCCCCTTCTTCCGTCTCTCTTTCTCCTTCCGTCCGTTCCCGCTTCTCTCCCCCTTCCTCCCCCCCCTCCCTCCCTGCTTCTCCTATTTCTACCTCTCTCTCCTTCTTTTCCTTCTTCCCCCTTCGTCCTTTTCCTTCCCTCTTTCTCTTCCTTTTTTTTCTTTCCTTTTCTCCCCGCCTTCCATCTTTCTTCTCTCTCCCCTCTCCCCTCCCTGTCTCCGCCTTCCTTTTCCTTCCTTTCTTTCCCCTCTCCTCCCTCCCGCTCCCTTCTTCGGTTTTATTTTTCTCTTTTTTTTTTCTCCCCTTTTTCCCCCTTTCCCCTCCCTTCTTCTTTTTCTCTCATCCCTTTCCCTTCGGCCCTCTTCCCTGTCCCTTCGTTCTTCTTCTCGTTCCTTCCCTTTCCTCCCCTTCTCCTTCTCTCTTTCCCGCCCTTTCTTCCCCTTCTCTTCCTCGTCTCACCCTTCTCTTCTTCCTCTTACTCCCCCTCCTCTCCCATCTTCTTTCTCCTCCTTCCTTCCTCCTCCCTCTTCCTTTCTTCTTTGCCTCCACCCTCCCGTCCGGTCCGCTCTCTTCTTCTCTTTTTTCTTCCCCTCCACCCCCTCTCCTCCCATCTTTCCTTTCTTTTTCCCTCGTTCCCTCCCCCGCCCCTCTTTTCCTTTCCTACCCCCCCGTCGCGTCCTTTTCCTCTCCTCTTCTTCTCTTCTTTCCTTTCCTCCATTTCCCCGTTTCCCCCCCTTTCCCCTTCTTCCTCCTCCTTTCTTCTCCTCTTGCTCTTCCCCATCCTCTCGGGTCGCTTTTTTCCCTTCCTCCCTTTTCCTCCCTTCGTATACTTCTTTTTTGCCTCTCCCCCCTTTCTTTCGTTTCCTTCCTCTTTTTCCCCCTCGTTCTCTCGTTCCCTTTTCTTTTCCCTTTTTCCATCCTTCTCTTCTTATTAATTTACTATAGTAAATACTATGAATTAGTTTAATAATCAGCAAGCCCTGGGAATTATTTTATATAGCTACTATAGAACATAATACTTAAGACGATAAAATAAGAGAAAGGAGTTCTCTACCAAGTAAATTTTAAATAAGATATATTACAATTATTAAAGGATAATATAATATTTAATAATTAATTAATTACTAGATTTAATTACATATAATTTTCTCTCTATCTCTTATAGTCTGATATAAATGATTTATAACCTTAATACAGTTCGTTTAACAGCTTCTAGAACTTATAATATACTACTATAGCTGTGCTTAGTACTTCAGAATATCTCTCTTATAACGGGAAAGTTATCTTAATAGTAGAATATTAGGCATAAATAGTAGGTCTATATTACTAGTAAAAATGATTAATAAATAGCTAAGCTATAGTTAGAGCTAGGAGCTTAGTTAATATTTTAATAAGAAAGCTTATTAGATCTCTAATACTAGACTTTAATAATAATATATTATTAGCTTAATTTAGAATATATTAATATATAAAAAATATCTAGAAGAATAACCTTAAGTAATATAAGAAATAGAAATATCATTTAATAAAGATAAAGAAAGTTATTATAAGTAACTTAGATAAATACTTTAACTACTATTTTTAATAAGAAGATAGTCTTATTTAATAAATAAATTAGCTAGTTATTACTATTAATATTAATATACTTTATATAATAAAGTAGCTTATAATAGAACATATTAATATTTTTAAGACTTTTAATATTAATATAAAGTAGGCCTTTTATAACTAGCTATAGAAATAGAAGAAGTTCTTAATTAAGAGAGTATAATAATATTTTATTAAAGCTATAATAAGTTACTAGCTATTTAATATCATAAAGCTAATAACTTAATATAATAATTACTTTATAAATAATTATAAAGAAACTAAAGACAGAATTATAACTAATATTACTACTTAAATAAAAGCTATAATAATACTATCTAATAGGTTAAGAGCTAAGAAATAATATTATAATTAAATGAATATAGCTAATTATAATAGTACTCTTTATAATAGTTAAAATAGACTTTTTTAACTCTTTATAATATTAGTTTATTATAGTAATAGCTATATAGTAAGATAGAGAGAATATATATATAACCTAATTACTAGGTAAATCTAATAGAATACTATACTTATAGAAACTTAAGAGTTATAGACTTATAAGTTATAATAAGAGAAACTATTAATAATTCTAATTAATATAATAATATATATTTTATTTAATTAAAGAAGTTATTATAATAATATACTTAATAAGAGATATTAAATAGTTAATTTTAAGAAATAATAATATAATAAGAAGAGTATACTATTCTAGCTATAGTAATATTACTACTTATATTAATATATAGGAATTTATATAACTAAGACTACTATCTCTAAGAGCAAGTCTTATTCTCTATCTTAATAGTTTTAAAGCTAGGTAGATATTATCTTATTAATTTAATAATTTTATATTAGAAAGAGTATTAATTTCTTTATTAATTAAGATAATAAAGATAGCTTAAATAATTAAGGGTAGCCTTAATAGAATAAGGGCTAGGAGCTAGTAAAAAAGCTATAATTAAAAAGAAAGAGAAAGAGATAAAGCTCTCTAGATTATAAGAAAGGTCCTAAGAGATAAGTAATAAACTATAAAAGATATTATATTTTTAAATATATAATTAGTAAATACTAAACTATTAATAAGTATCTAAAGCTTAATAGATTTATTATAAACTTAGAAGAGAGAGAGTTATTTCTAAATCTCTTAAAGCTAACCTAGAGCTATAAATAAAACTAGAAAAATTACTATCTTATTTATTAAAATAGCTAAAGAAAGCTCTAGTTATTATATACTAAAAGGAAAATTATAAGTTAAATAAACTTTATAAAAGTAATATTTCTTCTATATTTTAATAAAAAAAATATTATTAATACTTTTTATATTTATTAATAATTCTTAACTTAAGAGCTACTTTTTATATCTTTAATAATATTACTATATTTAAATAATAAGGAAGGAGAATTTTAACTTCTTTATAACATAAGGACTTAGAGATCTTTATAGAAGGCTATAGCTAAGTTAGTCTTTTAATTAAATAACTAGATAAATTAAGAGATATATTATAAATTAAAAAGATAATATTTTCTTTTTCTTTTATTATTAATATTATATCTTTTAGCTAGTTATATAATAAACTAGATCTTTATTAAAATATATAAATAATATTAATATAGCTTAAATATAAATTAAATAAGCTAGTATATATTATTAAGAGATATTATAAATAGTAAGTCTTATAATATAATAAACTAGTAAATAAGAAAGTTAAGCTTATAATAGAGATAGTAGTTTAATTTACTTATAAAGGAGATAACTTACTCTAGATCTATAACCTAAGTTTAAGGCTAATAGTACCTTATAGTATAATAACCTTAGCTATTTAAGCTAGAAGATAATAGAGATTTTAAATAGAAAGTACTTAAGAGCTAAGCTCTAAGACTTAATAATAGTAGAATATAATAACTATAATATAAATAAGATATATTATTAAATTTTATAAAAGAAGATTATATAATTTAATAAGCTATTTAAAGAGATCTAGATAAACTAAATTAACTTTATAGAAAATTATAAGAGCTATAGCTATATAATATTTATTATAGATATATTTTTAAGTTTTAATTTTCTTTATTTTTTATAAAGTTATAGGATATTTTAAGAGAATTATTAGATTCTTAAAAATTATATTTTATAAATAAAAACCTAATTTAATAGCTAGATTAAAATTATCTAATTAAATAGTAAGCTATTTAGAAAAGAAGTTATTTCTTTATTAAAAGCTTAAGATATAGAAATAATACCTTTAGTACTAAATATATAAGCTTAAATAGAGATATAGAGAGATCTAGTAGACTTATAATAAAGATAGCTTATATAATATAAATTATAATAAGCCTACCTTATAATCTTTAGAAAGAGATTATATAGATAGTATATTATCTATAGAATTATATATTATTAGAGAGAAATAACTAGAAAAGTCCTATTTTATATATATAAGGTATTACTCTTAATATTATATATCTAAAGGTATATAGCTATAAGATCTATATAATAATAGCTATAATATAATTAAAGCTCTAATATAAGAAAAAGCTAGATTTATAAATATATATAGATTATTTTACTAGATATTAGTTAATTAATATCTTCTAGATCTAGCTTTTTTATATAAAGAAAGTTATTTTAATAAAAGATATTATTTTTAATAAAGATAGCTTCTTTAATAATAAACTATTAAGTAAAGAGCTTATATAAACTATTAATAAGCTAATTTAAGAGATTAGAATATTAAAAAAAAAGAAAGATTATAAAGATATCTTTTAATAATAAAAAAGCTATAGAAAAAGAAGAAGAACTTAATTAAATAAATTTAAATAAATAAAGAGATTATTAAAAAATAAGATAGTTTATTAATATAATTAATAATAATAAATTAGTCTTTATAAAAAAAACTAAATTACTATGTTATTAAAGTTTCTATTAAAAAGCTACTTTAAAGATAATAAAGTAGCTTTATTTATTATTAACTTTCTAATTTATTAAAATTAACTATTTTAAATAAAATTAGTATAGCGTTAAAGACTTTAATTAAAAGAATATTAATTTTATAATTTATTTAATATTAATAAGAATATTACTTTATAGAGCTTTTATTATTAGAATAAAATTCTAATTATAAGTAAATAATATATTCTACTTATTTTAAAGATAAAGAAAGACCTTATTAATTACTTCTATAAAGATAAGTTTATTTAAGCTTAGAAAGATTATCTAGAATTATATATAATAATAAGCTAATTTATAAAGATCCCTTAGGCCTAGGCTTAAAAGTAATAAGTTCTAATAAGTATATAGATATTTACTTATAAAACTAATAAATATAGATAATTAGTTTATTATAAAGTATACTTTATTACTTATAATAATTAATAAGAAAAATAAATATTATTAATTAAAGTAATTATTTTAATAAGTATATTATTCTAAGCTTTAATAGCTTTAATTATTAAAAAATAACCTTAAACTTTATTAGCTTAACATAGTTAATATATTTATATATTATAATTTTAATAAGATAATATATATAAAGATATTATCTAAATTTAAGAAGTATAATTAAGTTCTATAACTAAGAAAGATATTATATAATTTAAGAAAATTACTTTTACTATAGTAATAAGATTTAATAAAGAGCCTTATAAAACTAAGCTATAAAATTATATTATAAGAACTTTATATTATAATTAAAAGCTAGGTTATTATCTTCCTCTTTATTAATAATAATATTATTATTTATTTAAAGAATAAAGAAACTACTACTATTATTATAATTAATAATCTTAAGAGTTAATATAAGATAATAAATCTAGGGGTACTTTAATAATTCCTAGGGATTTATATCTTATAATTAAAGACCTAGAGAATAATATAGCTTATATAAGATATATATATTAATAAAATTATATATTAATTAAAAATTAAGTTAATAAGCTTAATATTAATATTTATAATATAAGCTAAGTTATTACTTTTAGTTATATAAGCTATAGAGAAAATTAATTTATTTATATTTATAAAAGTTAAGTTTATATTTTTATAATTATCTTAATTAAACTAGATATTTTACTTATAATAATCTAGCTAGTTTAATATAATATTAATTAAGTAATTTATATTATTAAGTAATTAATTAAGTAATTAGATATATATATTAAATAAAATCTTATATTTTATAGCTTAAGAGTATTATCTTAAATTAGCTAGTAAGAATAATTAAAGTATTTAATTATATAAATAATACTTTTTTTAAAAATAATTTACTAAATTATAAAAGCTCTTAAAGTTATATTATAAAACTATATAAAGAAGCTATTATATAATAAATAGTAAAATAAAGATTTATAATAACTTTTAATATAGAAGCTAAGTTTATTACTTTATTAAAAATAGCTAAGGAAGTAATATTTATTAATAGGCTATTATAAGCTCTAGAGATTTAAATTAAAGAGTCTTTAAAACTAAAATATTATAATAAGTAAATAATTTAATTACTAAATAAAGAAATTATAAAGTTAAATACCTAGCTTTATTATATAAATATATATTAATATTAGCTCTATTAAATAATTTAGTAAAAAAAGATTATTATAAAGTAAATTATAATAATAAATATAATAATTAATAAAATAATAAAAGCTTTTTAAATTATAATATATAATATTTATTTAAAAGCTAGAAATAGAAAATATCTAAAGTTAAATTTAATTAGAAGTCTAGATAAAAGAGTTATAAAATAAATTAAAAGAATATCTTAATTCTATAATATTATAAAATCTAGAGTTAAAGCTTAAGATAAGAGATAGCTATCTAAGAGTATTAAAGAAGAATAAAGTTATAAGAGCTATAAAAGCTACTACTTAAATTAATATTAAAAATAAAGAAAATAATCTTATAATATCTTTAAAGCTATACTAATTAAGAATTTAATAAAAGCTTAGAAGCTATTAAATAACTAACTCTATAAGTACTATAAAAGCTATAAGAATCTATAAGTACTATAAAAACTATAAATACTTATAAAGATTATAAAAGCTATAGAGAAATTAACTTTATAAAAGCTTAGTAATTATTAGACTACTTACTTTATAAGAGCTTACTAACTTATAGAAAGTATATTAATAAGAGTTATTATTATAACTATTACTAGAGAAATATATTAAATTAGCTTATAAATAATATTATTAAATTAACTTAATAGTAATAAGCCTTAGAGTATTATATTATATAGCTATTATAATAAATAAGTATATAAAAGATAAAATACGAGAAAGAGAGTTATTATAAAATAAGAATCTTAAAATAAGATATTATTAGAATTCATTATAAGAATATATAAAGTTATTATTAATTAATTATTTAATTTACTATAATTCATCTCTTTTCTTATAATTTTAAATATAAGAATTATACTTCTAATATTATTATTAAATAAAATATTTATTAAAGTAACTTTAATTTTATTTATTAATAACTTAATTAATTTATGTTTCTATTTTAATTAAAAGAGATTATTTAAATATATTTAATTGTTTTTTTATCTTATAATTAAAAATTTAAAATTAAATTAATATTTATATATTAAATTATTAATTTTAAAATATTTTATAATAAATTTAAATAATATTTAAATATTATTATAAGCCTCCTCCCTACTCCTTTCCTCCCCCCCTCCTCCCTTCCCCTTCCCCTTAATAAAAGGCTTTAAAGCACGTCTTATATTACAATAAAATATCATTAAGAGATCTTTAAAGTACTCTCAATTACAACACTTTTCCTCCCCCCCCGCGCTTTTCCCCTCGTTTCTCCTCCCCTTATCTACTTCCTTCCTCTCTCTTTCTTTCTTTCCCGCGTTCTCCGTCCTTCTCCTTTCCCTTTCTTCCTCTCCTCCCCTTCTTCTCGTCTTCCCTGTCCCCTTTTTCTCTTCCTCTTTCTCTTCTCCCCTTCTCTTATTTCTCTCTCCTCTCCTCCTTTCTTTTGTTTCTCTCCATTCACACTCTCCTCTTCTCTTTCCCTTCTCCCTTTTTCTCTTTCCTCCCCTTTTCGCCCTCTCCCTCTCCTTCTGTTTCCCTTTCCCCGCCCCGTCTTCCTTCCATACAGTTTACTTCTTATTCTCTTCTTTTCCTCTACTTCTTTTCTCCTTCCACGTTCTCCTCTCCCGCTTTTCTTCTTCTTTCCCCCCCTTCTCTCTTTTTCCTCTCCTCTCCTCTCCGGCCTTTTTTTACCAACCGCCCCACCTCTTCTACCCCGCCTCCGTTCTTCACCCCGTCTTTTTTCTCCCCCCGCTTCCATCTTCCACTCCCCCACTTTAAGTATTTTAAGTATTTTTTTTTATTCTCTCTAATTTTTTCACACAAATCTTATTATTTCAGTTTTATATATATTCTAACACTATCTCAATAACTTCTTTTTCTCTTTCCTAATCCTCCGTTCTTTTCTCCGTCCCTTCCTTTTAATTAACTCTCGCTTTTCTCCCGTCTCGCTCTTTCTTTTTTTGATTCTTCTTACTACCTCAGTAATTACTATCTCATCCTTTAAACTCTCTTTTACAATCTATAACTCTTATCTTATTTATATTATAATTATATCATATAATATTTTTATCTATAATTATATTAAATATTTCTCCTATTATTTAAATAAACTTTTTATTTATAAAACGTTATAATTTCCTCGTTATATCTTTAAACATTAGCTTTTTCTTATATAATACACTTAATCCTTACTAATTAAGAATATCTATACAAGTTCCCTCTCCCTTCCTTTTTCTCCCTTCAGCTTTTCTTTCCTTTTTCCCCCCCGCGTCCTATTCCTCTTCTTTCCCCTTTTTTTCCTTCCCTTTTTTCTCCCTCTTCTCCCCCCCGTTCGCCCCTCCCTTCTCTTTTTTTCCGCCCCTCTCGCTCTTTCTTTCTTCTTTCCGCCCTTCGTTCTCGTTCTTCTCCTCCCCCTCCCTCTTCTCTTTTTCTTCCCTCCCTCCTCCAGTTCTCCTTTCTCTTCCCCTTTCCTTTCCGTCCTCTTTCTTCTTTCCACTCCCTTTTCCCTCTCCTCTCTTTTTCCCTCTTCCTTCCCCTCTTTTTCCTTTCCCTCCTTCTTTTTCTCCTTCCCGTCCCCGATCCTTTCCTTTTCCCTCCGTTTCCCGCCCCGTCGCTTTCTCCCCGCGCCCGCTCTTCTATCTTCTTCTCTCCCCTTGTACCCCCCTTCTCTTCCCGCCCTTCCTCCCTTCCCGCTTTTTCGTATCGCTTCTCCTCCTCCTTCTCTGCCTTCTTTTCCTTTTTCCTCCATTTTTTTCTTTTCTCTCTTTCGCGTCCGTTTCTTCTCTCTTCTCCTCTTTCCACTCTCCGCTCTCGCTCGCTATACCTTAAAGTCTAAAATTAGTATAAAAAATTAAAACTAGTAATTTTATTATTTTTGTAAATTTTTTAAAAGTGTACTAAAAAAAATTATTTTTACTATAATATTAAGTAATATAACTTTATATACTATATTTATATATTTTAATATATTATAATAAGATAATTATATTTAAATTATTATATAAAAATTATAATTATTAACTTCCTCTTAATTCATACACTCCGCTTCCTCTTTGTTATATTAACCATACCTTAACTTTACCTATTTTACAAAACACTCTTAACTGTTATTAAAAAATTTAATTTAATTTAATCTCAGCCTTATTTCTTATATTCCTACCTTATCTCATACTTATAATTATAATATACTACTACTTCGTTTGAAACAATTTACTATTTTTTAATTTAATATTAATATATAAATATTATAATTATTTTTAAATTAAAGAACACTTTATAAAAAAAATATAACATAAAAGCTTAATATTTTATTTTATTTTTTATATTTTAAGTATTATTATTAAATAATACTTTAATTAACTTTTTTTTATAAAAATAGTATTTAATATATTTATTTTATAATAACTAGATAAAAACTATATATTTAAAGAGTTAAATAAAAACTCTAATACTATATATATAGCTTATATTAAAGTTATTATATATTTATATATAAATTAAATAATTATAAAGTTACTTATCTCTTTTTATATTAAAAATATAGAAAAACTTATAATTATTTAGCTATATTATCTTATTAGTAATTAAAGAAACTAGAGCCTTATTATAAGAATCTTACTAATTCTTAAGCTATTTAACTTTATAATCTTAAGTTCCTAGCTCTAAGTTCTACTAATTCTATTATATATTAAATATAGTTAAATTTAGAGTTATAAACTAGATTCCTAATTCCCTTAAGTTAAGGCCTTCCTTATAGTAAGAAGATATAGCTACTATAATAATATTATTAAAGTAACTTAGTTTTTACCTTTAGCTATAGGCTTAGTTAAATTTTAGTCTCTTCTAGAGAGCTCTAATCTCTAGAAGTATATTACTAGTAGAATTTAAACTTATAGTCTCTTTAATCTAAAAGAGAGATATATTAGATATAGAACTACTATATTATAGTAATTATATTTTAAGTAAATTAATTAAAATAATTTTATAATTTATTTTATAATTTATATAAAGATATATTAACTTCTTTTAAGAAGTTAAATAAAGAACTAATAAAGATATTTTATAAAACTAGTAATTATATTAATAATTATTATAGACTTAAACTTTAGCTTAGGTTATTCTTAGAATAGAGAGCTTAAGTATAAATTATAATTAGCTATAGTAAGTGGAAAACTTCTTCTCTTATTTAAGGAGAATTTTCTTCTTTAAGTACATTAATATAATAATTAATATCTATTTACATCTAGGGCTAGTTCATTATAATAATATTATATTAGTAAATTAATAGCTATTTTAAAATAGTATACTAAGGAACTTTATATAAAGAAGAGTTAATATAATTCAGTAAGGAAGTTCTAGTATTATATTAATAAGTTAATAGCTATCTTATAGTAATATACTAGAAAGTCTTATATAAAGAAGAGACTATATTATTAAATAAAGAGAAATGTTATAAATTCAATTACTATTAATAATAAAATAACAATAAATAAGCCAAGAGACTTATATTATAAAGATAAAGATAAGTACTTTAAAAATTTAAATTAAATAATTATTATTAAGTTAATAGTAATCTTATAATTAAATAATTAACCTTTAATAGTAAAGCTATAGTAAGTAAGGTTACTTATAAAATTAAATAAAGCTTAAAGAGAGAGAAAAGAAAAGAAAAAGTTAATTATTATAAGGGGAGTAACTTACTTTTTAAGAGATCTAGCTACTATATAGTAACTACTTATAATTAGAGTTTTCCTTTTAATTTACTACTTATATTATAATAACTACTAGATATATTAAAGAAAAATAAAGAATTATATTATTATATTAATATTATTAACTAGCTATTACTTAGTAAAATATTATTATATATATATAAAAATATTATAAAGCTAGTCTTCTATTAAGAGTTATATTAATAGAGCTTATTATAAGATTATTTATAATTAATAACTAAGGGAAGTATCTAGCTTACTATATTACTATAGTCTAATAATAGAGTATTTAAGATATAGTTATTATATTAGATAAGGACTTATTAAGAGCTAAATTAACTAATTAAGCTATAGATATTTAAGGTAGGGATTTCTAGGTAAATAGCTTTAAAAACGCGGGGGCTATATAGTTATTATAAAAAGATAAGAACTAACTTATATAATAATTAAGAGATAGTAAAATAGTAAAGAGATTATTATATATACTTAGTAAGCTTATAGTAAGTTCTTTATTATCTAGCTTACTAACTTTTACTTCTTAATAATAACTTATTTTCTTAAATTTAATAGATTTATAGAACTAAATATAAATAATAATATTATAATAGCTAGAAAGATATACTTTTCTTTATTATTATTATAAACTCGAGCTTTAGCTTAGGTTATCCTTAGAGTAGGGAGCTTAAGTATAGACTATACTTAGCTATAGTAAAGGGGGAACTTATTTTCTATTATCTTAATAATTATTCTTTATATTACTTAAAATTAATTATTTAATATCTCTTTATTAAGTATATTATTATAATAATCTATTTAATTAAATAAAAATATATATTATTATTATATATATTAGAACTATTAATAGTCTCTTTATTATATCTAATAAGTTTATAACTCTTATATTTCTATAATTATAGTATTTTATTAAGCTTATCTAGTAGTTAAGTTATATATATATACTCTATATTTTACTATATATACTAGGCTTAATTAAAGTAGTTTAATATATAACTTTCTTCTACTATATATAAAGCTTATATTTACTATTTTAACTATATATTATAGAAATATCCCTTATGTTATATAATTAGCTTCTAGTTTAATAGTAATCTTTAATACTAGATTATAGTAATTCTAGATACTAGACTATAGTAATAAGATAGAGAATGAGACTTGCTCTTAGAGATAATAGTCTCTAATTATATAAGTCTCTAGAAGTTAATATAAATAATAATATTATAATAGCTAGAATAGTATACTCTTCTATATTATTATAATCATTTCTTAAAATTAACTATTTAATATCTCTTTATTAAGTATATTATTAAGATAGCCTATTTAATTAAATAAAAACTTATATTATAATATTAATTAGAACTATTAATAGTTCTCTTATTATAACTTATAAGTTTGTAACTCTTTAGTTCTTATAAGTATAGTATTTCGTTAGGTCTACCTAGTAGTTAGGTTAAGTATATACATTCTCTCTATCTTAGTAGTTTTAGTTACTAGACTATAGTAAGTATAGATATTAAATTATTATTAGCTAGGCTTACTAAACTATATTATAGCTATAGTAATTATAGCTATAATTACTATACTAGATACTTATTATTTAATAATATTTAAGTTATTTAAAATTATAGAATTTCTATAGATATTAAATTAATTTAATTCTTTTTTAATATATTTAATCAAATTATAATCAACTTTAGTAAAGGCTTATTTTACTAATATAAACATATATTTTCTAATTAGAAAGAAGAATAGTTTATTATATTACTTTTTAAAGTAAGTATAAATTTATAACTTTTATAAAATAATTTACTATCTTATTATACTAGTACTTACTCTAGATATATAATTTACTAAATATAAGTATAATATTATTATTAAACTATAGGCACTTAGTATAGTAATTATAATAGCAGCTACTATAGCTAAAAGTAATATAGTAAGCCTAGCTTACTATAGCCTAGTGCTATTAGAGATATAACTTACTATAGCTAGTACTAATAGTAGCATGGCCTACTGTGATAGGAGCTATAAGATTTAAACTACTTCTATTTACTTCTATTACTTTCCTTAGCTATTATTAAGTATTTCTAGTTCTTTCTAGCTTAAATAGAAGCTTAATAAATATTACCAATACTTACTAAAGCTTATAAATAAAATAGAACTAGATATAATTTCTTAAAATAAAGAAAAGAAAGTTTATAAAAGGATATCTATTTCTTTAAAATAGTTTTTAGTTTAATAACTTTAATATACTTACTTTTCTATCTTATACTTTTTCTCTAGAATAAGATTATTTCTCTATAGTTCTTTAATATCCTTATATCTTATACCTTATCTCTATTTATAAGAATCTTTATCTTTATAAGGTTTTTATTTCTTTATAATAGAGATTTCCTATACTTAATCTATAAGCTAGCTATAATATACATTCCTTACCTTGCAGAAGATATTTACCCTAGACTCTCTAGTCTATACCTCAGACCTATATCTTCTAATAGTTATATATATATATATATATAGTAACTTAGAACTAGTAATAGAAGTTGGAACCAAGATATAAATATACTTAGAGTTAGCATTTAACTTTCATTAAGTTATATCAAGTTGCAATATATAATAAAAATATTTATTATAGCTTCTTCTATTAAAATTAAAGTAAGGAAATTACTTATACTTATATTTATATATTTAGTTACTTTACTTACTCTTTAGTATTAGTACTCTTATATATTCTTATAGCCAAGAAGTTAAAGAGAATAAAATCTAACTTATATAATAATAAAATAAGAAGAATATAGTAAGTAAGTTATTATAATCTAGTACTTTAATAGCTATTTTACTAATAATATATTTTACTAGCTCTTACTTTATTAAAAGTACTTCTAATGTATTTAATAAAAAATAAGTTAATATCTAGATAATTATAATATTAGTTTAAATTTCTAAGTTAAAATTATATAAGTTAAAATCTATTAATTTTTTTTGATATATATATATTTAAATAAATAACACTTATTTAATTAAATTAAGCTAATATTAATTATTATATATATTCTCTAGTTAATAATTAAATATTATTTAACAGTAATACTTTACTATATTATTATTAAACCTTACTAATATTTAAGTTATATTCTTTTAAAAAAATTAAAAAATTAAAAGAATTAAAGATAATAAAAGATAGTATATTTTATTATATAGAAAGACTATATTACTCTTTTTATAAAAATATATTAATAAGAAGTTTAAAAAATAAATATTTCTAGTAACTAATATATATTTATAGTAGCCTTGTTACACCAGGCCACTTTATTAGTCCAGCCTGCTTAAATGCTGCAATTTTCGAGCTTCTCCAAGCTTCCAAGGTCCTCAATATATCAATGGCGTGAATAAAGTCAGTCTCCTTTGTGTTAAGCAGTCTAAACATATCTTCTTCGCACTTGGCCAGGTCTGTTCCTAGCAATCTCTGCACCCTGATAGCAGCTAACAAGTGTTGTGGACTACTTTCAAATTGAGTTCGAAAGTTGTCATTATACTCAACTAGATCAGAAGGCGGGCCGATAGCTTCATATTCGCTGTTCAATACCTCAGCTACAATTGGTGGTAAGTCGTCGGACGCCGTATTGAGTAACATTAGCCGAAATGCAACTAATTGCTCATGGACTTTGGGCTGTTGCGCATCTATCGAAATAGCAGCACGGAGACACCGAAGGGCAGAAATAAACCTCTCTATAAGCTGTACGTTAGCTATTAATGCGATCATGGCTTGAAAATATTTAGTTTAGGGCTCACTTCGGCGCATAAAGATCTCGAATCCGATCGTTTGTGTTTCAAGACTCTTCGGACTGGCTTGCAAAAGCGGGGTCAAGAATCTCATTGCATCGTTCAATGGCTCCGCTGTTGCTGCAAGCTCAAGTCCGGAGGGATCATTGTCGATCTTCTTTGTATCACTGCCTTGGCTAGACCTGTTAGGGTCTTGCTTTGACACTTGCTCTGTTGCTTCACGCACTTGGCGCTGCTGCTCCCTGATCGCCTTTTTGGTTGCCTTTTTTTGGGCTGGAGAGCCTTCATTAGCATCGCCGTCGGCACCGTTTATTTGATTGACAGAAAGTTTGTCTGCTAATAGCAAATAAACGTTAATGGCATCCAAAGCTGCGCGAGAATAAAAGGGATGATCTCTGACATGATCTTCCCACTGCACCATATCAATGTAAGCGCGAATCTGCCCTTTTCGCAGAGAAAATGTGTGAAAATCAAATTGGTCTTCGTGCCATACATTAAAAATGTCTTTGATGGCGTGGAATCGCTTCAGTGCCATGCCGAAGTTGCCTTGCCTAGCGTAGGATTCGCCGTCCTCCGTCAAGTACCATATACATTGCATATCCAGGAGATCCGCAAGAGGACCACCTAGAGTATCTGCTCTTGTGAATTTACCTACGGTTCCTAGAGCTTTATCGTTTTCATTATTGCGCAGCTGATATTTTGCAGCCTTGCTGTTGATGTATCGATCCTTCGCATCAAGGGTACGTGCGTAATCCATCATCTCAGATGCCTTATCAAGGCATCCTAGATGTTTTAAAATTCTAGCCTTGGTCATATGAAAATCGACGCTCTTAGCGTCTGTATCAATCGCCTTATTGATATAATTCATTGCCACGTTCAAGTTTCGGCTGAGGTGGTAATCATAATGTTGTGCCAAGTAGTAAAGCGCAGCGGCACCCCTGTCTTTACTGATTGAATGGCTGAGTTTGGAATCCAAATATAATTCAGCCAATTCAGCCAGAGTCTGTTTCTTGTACGAGTCGACATATAGATGTTTCAGGTTAGCAAACGTGGAAGGTACACCCTTGTCCAGCATATGAGTCAAGTACACAGCCGCGGCTTTTTTGAATGCGTCACCTACAGAACATTGTGAGTTTTTCTTCGTTTGCCCCTAGGATCAAGCAAGTAGCGTTTATTCAACTTACCAGTCAAAAAATCTAATGGGATGCGTCGAGCACCATCACATCGCGGGAATATAGCAACATATTCGTCATATACTGCTTTGCGTGCATTGGTATCGCTCTCAGGTATACCCATTGCGGCTATTAACCCATCATAATATGCGAGATGTTCAGCATTGCGTTCCAATAACGCCCTGTATGCCTTGATAGCATCTTCTTTTCTTTGTAGTTTCGCAAACAACTCTGCCCGACGTTCCATGACGGCGAGACGATCCGGGTTTTTTTGGGCGACGTCGCTCAAATGTCTCAATGCTCGTTCGTACTCGCCTTGTTCAATAATTAGGGAATTCTTGTACATGATGGCCTCTGAGTTCTCCAAGTCGTAGCGTGATGGTGTGGTCTTCAACGTTTCCTCATACGTGGTGAGTACATTCTCCGCCTCCGACAAATTCCCTGACAAATGATGCGCAACAGCAAGCGCTGACCAGCTCTGACGTAACTGCGGCCTCGCTTTAAGCATTGCCGTTCGGCTTTGTATATATCCTTGATAGTCGCGCATTTGAATCTGCAGGATGGCAAGGTCTCGCTGGATCTGAGGGGATTCTGGCTCCAGTTTCAAGGCAAATTTGTAAGCTTTGATGGCCTCTTCAAAAAAATTTGATGCACGATAGAGAAGCCCGTACACGTGCCAACATATGTGTGACTTCATGTCGGCAGTTAGCGCTTCTTTGCCAAGAGCGAAGGCTTCCTCCATCTTCCCTTGGCTATTGAGAATCAAAGCCTTCATAGCCATTGTATCGCCGTGTTTCGGATTTTTCCTGAGAATAAGATCGGCGGTCTTGAGACCTCTTTTGTATTGCTTCTCTTCATAGCTGCGAATAAGAGTTCGAAACTGAGAAGCCTCCTTGGGGGCAAGTTGCTGAGGCATTGTTGAGATTGCAATGAAGTGCTTAACACAGATATTTAGTCCGTCTTGTTGTATTCAGTCCGGAACTTTGTACGTCTTCGAATTAGTAACCGACAAGTCTAGGTCACAATGACAGAGTACAAATCCTTGAGAGTTGTGATGTCTTAAGTCCGCGTTGCGAGGCTTGGGTAACAGTCACTAGTCTTTCGGGATCTGCTGAAATTTTCGAGAAACGGTCGCCGTCAGATATGACGCGGCCCGAATTACACCTCGAAAGACGATGGGGGAGGAATTGCAAATGTTTGAAAGGGTTTCCCCAGTGCGATAATCAAATGCTAATCACAAAACCAATATATTCAACCTAACAGAAACAGTTTTTGGGAAAGGGTACTTATATCCTCAAATATAATTTTATTACAGCATCTTAATACTATTACTATATATAAAACCGTATAATCTAAAATATTAAGTTAAAATACCTAAATACTAAATGTGTTAATTAGTAATAAATAATTAAAATATAAGTATTATTATACTTAATTAAATAATATTATATTTCTATTTACTTTTCTACTAATAAGTTAAATAATATTTATTATATATTATAAGTAATATACTTTAATACTATTTTACTATATATATTATTAAGAACTAAATTAATTAATAAAGCTATAAATACTTAAGATAGAAATCTCTATATTAAATAGCTTTAAAAGTATAAGAAATAGAGAAAAGTTAGAAAAATATAAGAATTAACTTATATAATAATTTAAAATAGTAAAATAATAAGGAAGTTATTATATATATATTATAAGCTTACTATAAGTTCTCTATTAACTAGCTTACTAACTTTTATTTCTTAGTAATAATTTAATTTTTTTAACTTTAATAAATTAGTTTTTCTTTAAAATTAAAAATTATTAATTAATAAAGAAAATAATATAAACTATAAATATATTAAACTTAAGTACTAAGAAATTACTATAAAATTACATTAACTTTATAATAAATTTATTATAATATAATATTAAAATTTCCTTATTAAATTTAAAAAGTAAAAGACTATTAATTTTAAGTCTTTCTAATATTTAAAACTTAATTAAGTCTAAAAGCTTAATCTACTACTTATATAAGCAATAGATAGAGGTTTACCTACTTACAAGAGCAGTAACTAGATAGAGGAGAAGAATAACCTAAATAGATTAAAATCCACGTTTTAGAGCTCCACGGCACAGCCGAGCTTACGAAGGAGGACTCGCACGAGTTGGCAAGTTAACCTATAATAAAGAAGAATAGCTAGAATATAATAATATAGTAAAATAGTAAAATTATAAAAAATTAATTATTAATAAGAAATAGAGAATTAAAAGCTTAAAGGAAGAGAAGGAGAAGATATACTCTTCAAGATATTAATATATTAAGAATAAAACTCTTATATTAATATATTTAATTAGTAATTTAAATATACATTAAAAAGAAAAAAGAGAACTAAATTAAATATATATTTATAAAGATAAAAAGTAAAGTAATTTATAATTATATTAATATAATATTAATATATATATAAAAGAAAATATCTCTTTATATTAAATTAAATAATTAAATATTTTATTAGCTAGTTATATATTTAAAAAAATTATATTATATAATTTTTATAAATTAACTTTAAGAATATCTTTTCTAAAAGTAATATTTAAGAAATTATTTATATTTTATAAATAAAGAACTAAAAATTAATATAATTACAAGTTAGTAGTAAATTAAAAATAAGTATATATATAATAAATTGAAGATTAATTTTTAAAAAGTTCTTTTTAAATAAATTAAAATTAAAATTAAGCTTTAAATTAAATAAAAAAAGAAAATTATATTCTTTATATAATCTTATATTTATTATTAATATTATAAAGATAAGTTATTAATAATAGTTATTTAAAAGCTTAATAGAAGTTTATATAACTAGACTATAAGTAAAAGCTACTCTTAGAGAAGCTTAAGTTATTACTCTTATTAATATATAATATAATAATTATTAAACTATAGATACCTAATGTAGTAGTTATAACTACTATAGCTAAAAGTAATATAGTAAGTCTAGCTTACTATAGTCTAGTGCTATTAGAGGTATAACTTACTATAGCCTAGTACTAATAGTAGCCTAGCTTACTATAGTAGAGCTATAAGATTCAAATTACTTCTATATACTTCTACTACTTTCCTTAGCTATTATTAAGTATTTCTAGTTCTTTCTAGCCTAACTAGAAAATTACTAAAGATTACTAATACTTACTAAAAGACTTATAGATAAAATAAAAGTAAATAGAATTCCTTTAAATAAAGAAAAGAAAATTTATAAAAGGAGACCTATTTCCCTAGGATAGTTTTTAAGTTTAATAACTTTAATATACTTACTTTTCTATTCTATATCTATTACTAGAATAAGATTAGTTCTCTATAATTCCTTAATATTCTTATATCTTATATTTTATCTCTCTTTATAATAATTTCTTATCTTTATAAGGTTATTTATATCTTTATAAGAGAGATTTCCCTTATATAACCTATGAGCTAGTTATAGTGCACATTCCCTACCTTGCAGAAGGTGTTTACTCTAGATTCCCTAGTCTATATTGAGATAGAGGATGAGACTCGCTCTTAGAGATAGCGGTCTTAGTCACGTGAATTCCCAGGTGTTGATATAAGTAGTAATATTACTATAGCTAGAATAGTATACTCTTCTTTATTATTATTATTATTTCTTAAAATTAACTATTTAATATCTCTTTATTAAATATATTATTTTAATAACCTATTTAATTAAATAAAAATATATATTATTATATTAATTAGAATTATTAATAGTTTTCTTATTATAACTTATAAGTTTATAACTTTTAATTTCTATTAAACTAGAGGCCTATTATATAATATAAAAGATACTTCTATAATATATAAATAAAATAGTAAATATAAGCCTTATTAATAATAATAGAAAGTTATATATTAAACTACCTTAATTAAGCTTAGTATATATAAATAACTAAAATCCTTATATAAAAAGTAATAAATAATAATTAAAATAATTAATAATAATAATTATAATATTATAATTTAATAATTAAAAGTCTTAAAATTATATTAAAGAAAGTAGCTATAATTATTAGAAATAAATATTAAAACTAAAAAATAAATTATAAAACTACTTATTAAATTATAAATAATATTAATAAATATTAATATTTAAAACTATATTCTAATTAGATCTAGTAATTAAAATTCCTTTAAGTAAAGCTATATTATAAAGATTATAATAAAGAGAGTTTATAATCTAGATTATCTAGATAACTTAAGTAATTCTTTAATATTTAACTTATAGAGCTAAAGAGACTAGAGATCTTTAATTATTAAGTAAAAATAGAGATTATAAAGCTAAATAATACTTTAAAGTTTATAAAGAGTACTATAGCTATAAATACCTTTAGTAAACTACTCTTAAAAAACTAAGAAATTATAAAAAATAAATTAAATCTTTATTAAAGTAATTTTAATTAATATAATAAATAAGTAAATAAAATTTATAATATTCTTAATTAAATAATTAAAAAGATTAATTTATATTATATTAAAATATATTTACTTATAATAATTAAATTAAAGACTTATAATAATATTATATAATTCTTTATTAATTTAAAGATTATTTATAAAATTAATAAAAAGTTAAAAAGAAAATAAGCTTAAAAATAATATTTTTAAGTACTTAAATAAACTATAAGTTATAATTTTAATTAAAAAGAATAAATTATTATATAAAATAAAATAATATATATTATAAAATTATAAAAAAAAATTAAAATATAATATTAAAATACTTAATTTAAAAATTTATAATAAGCCTTAGATTATTAATTTAAAGTCTTTCTCTATATTAAGTAAAGCTAGATTAAGGAGATAATTAAAAAAGTAAATATTTAACTTTAATTTTCTTAATATAGTTTAAGTAAAAAGTTTAAAATATTAAAAAGATTATTAATAAGCTAAAAGCTAGTTAAATTATAAAAAGGAGTTTTAAATTAATTTTCTAAGGTTTAACTTCTTTATTAGAAAAATATATTAAATTCTTAAATTAGAAATTATAAAAATAAAAAATAAAGTAAATAAAATTAAAATAATAAAACTAAGAGATATATATTATTTATAAAAAGAGATATAAAAATTTAAATATAATCTTATATTAGCTAGCTTTTTTTTCTAAAATATACTAAAGAAATTTAAAATAAATATAAAATAATAAAAACTTAAAAATAATATTTAAAAAAGAATTCTATAATTAGAGAATTATATAAATAATTAAAAAGAGAGAAGAAGAGCTTTTTAAAATAATTATAATAATAATTAATTTTATAAATTTAAATATTTATAAAAATAATCTCTTTTTTATAATAAATATTAATTATTTATTATAAAATTTATTAATTTTAAATTTAAAAATAAAATTATATTTATTTAATAAAATAATAAGATTTAGAAAGTTTTAATATATATTAAAAAGTAAGTTTATATATACTAAATAAAATAAATTACTTATATTTAAATATAAAGAAGTTAATATTTAAATATAGAATTTATAAAATAAGCTTTAAATAATTAATTTAAAAAGTATTACCTTCTACTTATAAATTAATACTAAAAGAATAATATTTATATTTATATATAAAACTAAAGATATAAACTAGCTATTTAATTAAATATAACTTCTAAAATATATTTTATATTTAAAATTTATTAATAAATAAAGTCTATATAATATAAAATATAATTTTTAATAAAGAAGAGCCTTTTAATATTAATAAAATATAAATAAAAGAAATAACTAGTAAATAAATATTAAAAGAAATTTAAATATATTTTATTACTTTATTATAATTTAAATAAGTAAATTAAGTAATATACTTAATTTAAAATAAGAATAAGCTGAAAATTTATTAAATAAATCTTAAAAGCTTAATTAAAGACTTAAAGATTAATAATATAATATATAAAGAAAGAAAGTAAATTAATAATTTAAAATATATTTAAATATATTTTAAACTCTTCTTAATATTACTAGAAAGTCTAATTATAAACTTTTTAATATATATAATTAAATTAAAAAGCTAGTTATTATTTAAGAACTTAATTTTATAAAGAGATAGAACTATAATAAACTAGGCCTTTTTTATAAGAACTATAGCTATATTTTTAATAAATAATAAAAAGATTATTATAATTAAAGTAATATAATAAAGATATAATTATAGAAAGTTAAAATTTAAATAGAAGTTATAAATAACTTAAATATATCTTAATTTTAATAAATAAAAATATTATTATAAAAATCTCCTTTTAATATTAAGTTTAAAGCTAAGTTTATTTAAATAAAATAAAAATATTTAAAGAATTATAAGTAAATAAACTCTTAAATAAGGATATTAAAATATAATTTATAAATTAATAACTTACAAATATTAAACTATATATAAATCTATATATATAAATTTAAGAAGTATAATATAAATAAAAATATAAAATAAAGCTTATTATTTAAAGAGATTAATAATAGAAAGCTAGTATAAAGAAAACTTATATTATAATATTAATAAAAAAAGTTCTTTTAAATATTATTTATAATAATAATAAAATTTAATTTAAAATTTTTATAATTTAATATTATAAATATATTTATAAATATTAATTTATTAAAAAAAGTATTTATAAACTACTTTTAAATTATTAAAAACTAAAAAATAAAAATTAAGTTTTATTTTAAAGAAAGTACTTTATAAATTATAATTATATCTCTTTTATAATAAATAAAATTTAAAAGTACTTTATAAAATTTAAAATTTAAATTAACTCTTTATAAGTTCTATTACTATATAAAGAGGAGAATATTTATATTTTTCTATATAAATAATATAATTATTACTTTTAAAAAAAAGATAAAAAAGTTCTAAAAAAAAGTAATAAAAGGCCTTAAATATAAATATAAGCTAATTAATAGAAATAATCTATAATAGTTCTTAGAAATAGAAGTTTATTAAAATTAAAATTAAAAATATATTTAAATTAATTAAATTATATATTTATAGAAAATATATAAATTTAGAATTATAAATAAAGTAAATAAATCTCTTATAATAAAAATAGAACTCTTTTTATATAAAGAATTAGTAAATATTAAATTTATAAACTAATATAAATAAATTATTAGTTTATTATTATATATAATTATTATTAGTAAATTTAATATTATATTTATTATATTATATTTAGCTAAATTTTTAATAAATCTAAGTAAATAATATATTAAAATAATAAACTAAATATTATATTATCTTTATATAATATAATTCTATATTTTAAGATTTAATAAAAAAAATAACTTTATAATTTATAATAATATATTATTTATAGAAAATATATTAAATAAAAGAAGTTCTTAAATATATATAATAAAGTTATTTAAAAGCTTAATAAAATAATAAATAAATAAGTAAGATATTATAATTATATTAATAATAAAAGCTAAATTATTTATATTTATATAAATTATAAAAAAAACTATTTTAATAAAAGCTATTTAAAAAAATTAGATATTAAAATATAAAATCTAAATTTATATTTTATATATAATAATTAATAAATAATTTAATATCTTAAGAATTCTTTTAAAAAACTAAAAATAAAATTTAAATATATAAATATTTATAACTACTAGTTTAAAAAGTATATTTAATAATAAATAATTTCTATTTTCTATAAATAAAATATAAAGCTTATAGTTAATAATTTAATAAAAGCTTTATAAAGAAAGTAATTTAAAAGAATTATTATTAATTTAGGCTTATTAATTTAGAGAAATATATCTTAATTTACTAGAAGGAAGATTTTTAAAAATACTTATTTAAAGAAATTTTAAAATAAATATAAATTTAGAAAATAAAATTATATTAAAAATATAAGAATTAAATATAAACTTTATAAAGTAAAATATAATAAAGTAAAGTAAAGTATAATAAAATAAAGTAAAATATAATAAAATAAAGTAAAGTATAATATTATAAAAAGTAAAATATAATAAAGTAAAGTAAAATAAAGTAAAAATAATAAAGGAAAATTATAATAAATTACTTATTATAAGTAAAAGTCTTTAAATAAAGAAAATATATTATTTTAATATTTATATAATATAATCTTTATAATAATATATTATTTAATTTTCTTTTATTTAATATTAGCTTATATAATTTAAATATTAAAAATAGAGCTTAAAATTATATTTCCTTTTATAGCTAAAGCTATTTTAAATTACTAGATATAATCTAAGAAAAATAATATTATTAGGAGAGTACTAGAGAGATTATAAAATTAAAATTAATAAAATAAAACTTAAGAGATACTTCTAAGATTACTTATATTAGTTAATATAAGCTAATTAGATTATATTACTTATAGTAAGCTCTTTAAGTATCTACTTATATTTAATACTAGTTATTACTTTATCTAGCTAGAGTAAATAATAAATATAAAAAGTAAAGAACTTTCTTTTCTATTATAGTATTATTTAAAATATTAAATAAGATTTAAAATAATAAAATAAACTTTAAATTAAATTTAAGAATTTATAAAGTAATAGAGATAATAATAATAGTAGAAATTCTTTTATTATATATAATATAATAAATAGTAATAAGGTTATTAATTTATAATAAATTATATAATTATAATTAATAATATAATATTAAGATTAAAATTAAAGAATAATATATATTAGCTTAATTAAGAAGAGAAAAGAGAAGAAGAAGTAGAACTATTTATAATTAAAATTTATATTATATTATTAAAATATAAATATCTTAAATATATATAATATAATAAGTAAAGTTTATAAAAAAAGAGAAAAAAGAAGTTTATAATAAAAAGAGATATAAACTATTTATATTTAAAGTATATTTATAATAAATTTCTTTTAATATAATTACTAGATTATTATTATTAATATATAATAGAATTATAATTAATAAATAATATAAATAAATAAATTAAAAAGTATAATAATAAAAGGGGTTTAAATTATAAAAGATAATAATAATTAAAGTTAAATATAATATTAATTAAGAAAATAAAGTATAAAGAAGCTAGATTTAGATCTTTAATAAGCTTTAGCTTAAAGGAGTATATTAAACTAGAGATTTATTATATAATAAAAGGGGGTACTTTTATAATATATAAGTAGAATAGTAAATATAAGCCTTATTAATAATAGTAGAAAGTTATATATTAAATTACTCTAGTTAAGTTTAGTATATATAGATAACTAAAATCCTTATATAAGAAGTAGAGAATAATAATTAGAATAATTAATAATAATAATTATAGTTTAATAAGTTTCTATAAGTATAGTATTCTATTAAGCTTGCCTAGTAGTTGAGTTATATATATATTCTCTCTATTTTAATATCTCTAGATTTATATCTTCTAATAATAATAAAACTATTATAACTTTAAAGAGAGAAAATAATTTAATACTCTTAGAGATCTTTATATTATTATATTATAATAATACTAGATATTATAAGTATAATATTAAATAGTATATTAACTTAAATATATCAAGTTAAATTATAAAATATATAATTATTATTATTATATTATAAAAAGATATTAATCTAATAATATTTTACTTATAACTTTATAAATAACAATATATTAATTTAAAAAAAATATTAAAAAATATAAATGAGTTATTAATATATTTAAAGTTATTAATTAATAAATATTTAGTAAATTATAACTTATAATAAAAATTATTTAAAATAATAAAAATATAATAAAATATTGAAAAAATTACTTTCTATATTATTATATTATTAAATAAAGTAATAATTAGAAGAAGATATTAATTAATTAAGTAAATTTGTAAATCTTATTATAATAAGTAATTTATTTAAAATCTCGTTATTGTTGCAACTTGGTGGCAACTTAATGAAGGTCGTATGCCGACAACTGTGTGTATTCTTGTCTAAGTTCTGACTTCTGTCACTAGTTCTCAGCTATGCCATATATATATGTAACAGTTATTATTATTATTATATTACTTATTGTATATAATAAGTTATCTTTCTAATTTAAGAGTTATATTTACTATTTAAAGTTAATATAAATTAAAGTTATTAATATAGTAGTAATATTAATTTAAAATAATAATAATAATAATATAAATAACTACTTAATCTTTAGTTAATTTACTCTTTTATTTATATTAACTAAATATAGTTAATATATCTTTGAAATATTTCTCTTGAAGAGAAACTTATAAAAATTTACTATAATCTTTATAACTATATTAAGTACTAATTATATCTTTTAAAGAAAAAGAAGTAATATAGAGATAGTCTTTACTACTACTATAAGCTTGAGCTTTAGCTTAGGTTATCCTTAGAATAAGGAGTTTAAGTATAAACTATACTTTACTATAGTAAAGAGAAAACTTTACTCTTTTTACTTAAAAAGTCTTCTTCCTTAAATATATTAATAAAAGAATTAATATTTATCTATAATATACTCTAAAACTAGTTTATTATAACTACTTATTATTATAAAGAGTTTAGTATAAAATATATCTTATATTATATATATAATAAAAATATACTTAATAAAAGTAGTAGCTTTATTTTATAGTTTATATAATCTTATTAAAAGTATAGTAATTACTATCATTATAATTCTCAAGAGTAATTTAATAAATTATCTAGTAAAGTATTTTATTATATTAATATATTAAAGTAACTTATATTTATAGTAAGGATATTAATAAGTTAATTAAATTATTAGTTCTTCTCTAAAATACTTCTTACTTTCTAGACTTTAGTTAAGAAGAAAAAAAATTAGTAAAGAAAGAGAAAGAGCTAGAGAAAGAAAGAAAAGAGAAAAGTTTAATAAAAAAGAATTAAAAATAAATAAAGCAATAAAGAGTAACTCTATTATAAATATAAATTAAAAGTAGATTAATGCTAGTAATAGTTTTAATTACTTTAATAACTTTAAAAATCTTTAGCTAGTAATTTATATAAATAAATAGTAATTTCTTATTAAATATATAAGATTTTTCTTAAATATTTATATTAGAAGGTATAGGTCTAAGGTATAGACTAGGGAGTCTAGGGTAGACACCTTCCGCAAGGCAGGGAATATGCGCTGTAACTAGCTCATAGGTTGGGTAAGGGAAATCCCTCTTATAAAGGAATAAATAACCTTATATAGGTAAAGAATCCTTATAAAGAGAGATAAAATATAAGATATAAAAATATCAGGGAACCACAGGGGACTAATCTTATCCTAGTAATAGGTATAGGATAGAAAAGTGAGTATATTGAAGTTGTTATCTAAAACTATCCTAAGGGAAATAGGGCTCTATTTATACCTATCTGACCCTCATTACAGCGGGTTATACCCGCTGGAAGCTTCGGGTTATAGTGGATATCTTGTGCTAACATATTTGCCACAGTGGGTTATATAGGTCATATGACCACTATAGGATTCTTGCCACAGTGGAGCTTACAGGGGTCAGTGCCCGCTGGAAGCTTCTGATCACAGCAGTTAAACCACTATACTGGGTGCCTAAGGTTTAACAATTTAATAATTATTTTTAATTATTTAAAGACTTTAAGTTAGTATAAACTTTTTAAAAATTTTAACTTTCTTTTTTTCTTCTTTATTTAACTTTCTTACTAAAAAGAATTAAAAAATAAAATAAAGTTTTAAAACTTATAATATAATATATTTTACTATTTATAATTTTATAAAAATTAATATAAAGTTAATATAAAAATATAATAAATTTTATAATATTACTTTATATAATTTAAATTATTAATAATAAAGAATAATATAATAAATTATTTTCTTTTTAAATTTATAAAGATAATAAAGTAAAAGTATTATAAGAACTTTATAAAATGAGAAATTTCTTTAAGTTAATATATCTTAATTTTATTAAAATAAGTAAAGAGCTTTAATATTTCTTTAAATTTTATAAAGAGCTATTATTAGTTATCTTATAAAAATACTTGAAATTTTTACTAATTACTTTAAAATGAAAATATTATTAAATTAAAGTTACTTTATTAAATTTAGTATAATTTTTTATTTATTAGTAGTATATTATTATTACTTTCTTATTACTCTTTATAAAATTCTAAAATTAGATAATATAATATTTAAAATAGAAATTAAATAAAAAGATATTAATATAAAGAATTTATATTATATATAATTTAAATATATTAATAATTACTTAGGGGCTTAATTTTATAGTAAAATATTATAATAAATTTTATAATTTTCTACTTTTTTTTTATAAAAAATAATTAAATTAATAACTTTATTATAAATAAAGTAAGTAAATTTAATATAAACTCTTAATATACTTATTATAATTTTAGTAAAGGTCTTTATTTAGTATTTAATATAGTTATTTAAATAAGAAATATATAATTTTAACTTAATTTATAATAAAGAATTACTTAAAGAAAGTAATTAAACTTATAAAGTTTAATTTATATATTTTTAAGTTAATTATATATTAAAAATTTAAATAGTAAGTTTTAATAAAGTATGTTAAATATACTTTATTATATTAAAAGTTATTTTAATTTTAATAGCTTATTAAGTTAAGATCTTTATATAACTTTAAATTAAGATCTTATTCTCTTTATACTTAATTTAAATATAATAATATTTTCTATATTCTTTAATATTTTATAAAAGCTAGTAATAGAGAAAATAATAAAATAAAAAATAAAAAGAAACTCTTATAAAGAACTCTTAAAAGATATTTACTTAATAAAGAAAAGTTAAATAAGATTTTTTTATTTAAAAAATATACTATATATCATTAAGATAAATTAAAGAAGATAGGAAATACTATAGTAATAGTTTTATAAGGAAAAGCTTACTTTATATTAAATATTTATAAGTATAAAATTAAAAATATATATAATAGTAAAGTTATAAAAAAAAAGCTAAATTATTATACTTCTAAATTATATATATTATCTTAATTATTAATATAATAACTAGCTTAGTAAAGTATTTTCTATAGTTTTTTAGTTAATTTTCTAGAAGAAGTTAATATTTTTTTATAGAAATTATAAAGTAAATAATAAAATTTAATTAACTTTCTCTAGAATATAAAAAAATAAAATAAATTATTAACTATACTTTATACTTATTTCTAGAAGTTTTCCTTTAATTTTAAATAATTATAATATTTATATATAAATATTATATTAAAGAAATATTAATTTAAAAATAAATAGAGTTATATTAACTATACTTTTAATCCCCTTCTCTCCTTCTCTCCTTTCCCTCCTTTCCTTCCCCTTCTCTTCCCCTTTCTCTCTTTTTTTTCTCCTTCCCTCTTCTACGCTCCATATTCCATCTTCTCTCCGTCCTTACTTTCGTAAGACATCCTAGTTTATCTTCTGCAGTACACGTAGCAGTAGATTCCTAAAATATCTTCCTATTTTTATCTAGTATTACACGTGAATCTACATAAATCTTAACTTTTTTTTTTAACAAACAAGAAACTATCTTAATTTAATCATAACACTTATTTAATTTAATAATCTTATGATCTTATTAATTTATTAGTAACAATCTAAAATTTTAAAGTTCTAAATAATATTACTAAAAAATATTCGTTATATTAAGATAATTTCTCTATTTTAATTATATTTTAATTTTATATATTTCTAAATTAAAAAATCTTATAAACTTTTTATTATTTTTATATAAAAGTATATTATTTAATTTATTTAATTATTTTATTCTATTTATAATAAAAATTAAAGTTCTATTATAATTTATAGTATTATATTCTACTTTTAGTATATATTCAATAAAAAGTATTAATTAAGGTTCTATTTAATTAGAATAATTTTTTTAATCGATTTTACTTAATTTCTTTACTTTTTTATAATAAAGCGTATATTATAAAAAGAAATATTAAATATAGTTAGAAAATATATGAAACTTTATATAAATATTATCAAAATATAATTAAATTGATAAAGTTATAATATATATATATATATAAATTATTTAATTTAAAAAGTATTTATATAAAACTAGTATATATTATTATAATTAAATTATAATTAAAATTAAGTAATAGTTTTATATAACTTAATAGACTTTAGTCAAGTTAGTTTATATTTAAAAACAAGATCTTCTTATTAATAAATATAATTTAAGAGATATATAAAAATAATATAATTAAAATTAATAAAAAAAGAAAAAGAAATTTAAATAAATTATATAGAGTTTATATAAATTAATCTTAATTTCTTGCTTTAAAAAATTCTAAGTATTAAATTTTATATTTAATACTATCTTTATATTATTTATATATATATAATATAACTTACTTTTATTATAAATTTAATAATATAATAAAGTCCCTTTCCTTTAGTAGATTTTATATTTTTATATTTTTAAACAAAGCTTTAAAAATATCATTGATATTATATCTAGTTTAAAGATAGAAGTATTATTAAACTTAATTTAAGTATTATTAAATTTTGTAAATACTACTTTTATAATAAAAACTTATAAATATAAAAGTTTATTATTATTTTATACACTAATACTTTATTATATATCTATAATATAAGCTCTTTTTCTATAAAATAAGAAAATAAATAAAAGATATAAGTTATAAGAAGAATATTTTTATAAGATAGTTCTTATATTATAAATAAAATAATTTAAGTTATTTATAAAGTATTTTTTATAACTTTCTATCTTTAAAGAGTATTATTATTTAAGTTCTATTTATATTTATAAAAATATATAAATTAACTTATTTTTAAAATCTATTTATAATAAGATTTTATAAAGTAAAATTAGATTTATATTAAATATAGTTTTTTATAAAGTAAATAGCTAAATTCTTTATTATTATTAGTAATTGAATAATTATTATCTTTCTTCTAGCTCTTTTCTAAATATATATTAATATTATATTAGTTATATTTTAACTATATATTATAATAGTTTATAATATATCTATATTAAAAATACTTATAATATTTTTAAAATAAAAAGTTTTTATTATAGAGTTTATAATAAATATTTTATATATTAAAATAACCTATTTATTATATAATAATTAGAGATAAATAATTGAAGTTAATTATAAACTAGCTCTAGATTAGCTCTATATTTTCCTTGCTTTAGCAATAGATACTTAATTTACTATATATATATATTTAAAGGAAATATATTAATATTATTTAAAATATTCTTTAATTAAATTCTCTTTATAAATATTATAAAGAAAAGTTAAAAGATTATTATAATATTAAATTAAACTTAGACTATTTAATTATTATAATAGAAATTAAAATTAAATCTTTACTAAATAAATAATTAATTATAATTATATTAAATTTATATTAAGTACTATTTATTATTTAAATTACTTCTTAATATAATTTATTTTTAATACTAGTCAAAGTATTTTTAATTTAAATAATTATTTTATAATTAATTTAAAAATAATTTAGCTTTATATAAAGTTTAAGAAAAGAGAAGTTTATAAAAGAGAAGACTATTATTTTTATTATATAACTTTAGAGCTTTTCTAGGGATACTTTAAAAGTATTAGTAACTTAAAGAAACTTATTTATTATAGTAATAATTATACTAATTATCTAGTTTTTAATATAAATTTTATTTTTATACTTAAAGTAAGTTTCTTATATATTTAAAATATATTAAAATTTAAACTAAAGGCTAATTATATAATATAAGAGATATTTATATAATATATACTTAAAATAGGAAATATAAATCTTATATAGTAAAGGAAAGTTATATATTAAATTACTTTAGTTAAGTTTAATATATATAAATAATTTAAATCCTTAAGTAAGAAATTAGAAATAATAATTAAGAGAATTAATAAAAATAATTATAATATTATAATTTAATATTAAAAAGTCTTTAAATTATATTAAAGAAAGTAAGTATAATTATTAAAAATAAGTATTAATATTAAGAAATAAATTATAAAACTATTTACTAAACTTTAAATAATATTAATAAATATTAATACTTAAAAATTATATTTTAAATAAATTTAGTAATTAAAATTCTTTTATATAAAGCTATATTATAAAGATTATAATTAAGAGAACTTATAAGTTAGATTATTTAGATAATTTAAAGTAATTTACTAGTATTTAATTTATAAAGCTAAAGAAATTAGAAATTTTAAATTACTAGATAAAAATAGAGATTATAAAGCTAAATAGTACTTTTAAATTTATAAAGATTATTATAATTATAAATAACTTAAATAAATAAGTTTTAAAAACTAAGAGATAATAAAATATAAATTAAGTTTTTATTAAAGTAATTTTAATAAATATAATAAATAAGAAAATAAAATTTATATTATATTAATATATATTTATTTATATTTATTTATATTTATTTATAATAATTAAGTTAAGTACTTTAATAATATTATATAATTTTATTAAATTTAGAAAATAGATTATTATTAAGAAGTTAAAGTTAATAAGTTAAATAGCTAGAAACTTATAGTAAGCTTGTAAAGTATATATAATAATCTCCTTACTATCTTACTACTACTTAATTATTAAATAAGTTAGTTCTTATTCTTCTATTATAATTATATACTCTTACTTATATTTTAAGATTACTTAACTAGAAAGTTTCTACCTTAAGTATCTATAGCTTAATTAGCTTATTTAATCTCTAATAAATTTATTATTACTTTAAAAGTTACTTATAAAATTAATAAAAAGTTAAGAAAAAAATTAACTTAAAAATAATATTTTAAAGTACTTAAATAAGCTAAGAGTTATAATTTTAATTAAAAAAATAAATTATTATATAAAAGAAAATAATGTATATTATAAAATTAAGAAAAGAAATAAAATATAGTATTTAAATACTTAATTTTGAGATTTATAATAGGTTTTAAATTACTAATTTAAGATCTTTTTCTATATTAAAGAAAGTTAAAATAAAAATATAATTAAAAGAGAACAATATTTAATTTTATCTTTTTTAATATAATTTAAATAAAAAGTTTAAGATATTAAAAAAATTCACTAAATATTAAAAGTACTTAAAATTATAAAAGAAATTTTGTAAATTAACTTTCTAAAACTCTAATATCTTATTAATAAATTATATTAAATCTTTAAATTAAATTATAAAAAAAGAATAAAGTAATAAATTAAAAAATAATAAATAGGAAATCTATATTTCTATAAAAATAGAGATAAAAATATAAATATAAGATTATATTAGCTGGTTTTCTTTAAAATTATAATTGAAGAAGTTTAAAATAAATATAATTAATAAAAGCTTTAAATAATATTTAAAAATTAAATTTCTATAATAAGAACTATTAATAAAATTAAAAAGAGAGATAAATAAGTTTTTTTTTTAAAAATAATTATAACACTAATTATAAAATAATTATAAAATATTATAAAAATCATTATAAAAATACATTATAACATAATTTCAACTCCTTCTACAAATCCTTCTCAACCATCCTTCTCCAAATACTTTCACAAGAATTATAAAAAAATAATAAAACTAATTATAAATAATTAAACATACTTATAAAACTACATTATACAGCATTCTCCCCCTCTTCTCAACATCCTTCTCCCCTAATATATACCACAATCACTCTCCCCCTCATTACCTTTCTCACTTTGTTCCCTCTTTATCCCCGTCCCTTTCTCTTTTTCTCCCTCTTCCTTACTTCTTCTCCCCTTTCTTCCTCTTCTCTTTCAACCCTCCTTCTCTTACTTTCTTCCGCTCCCTCCCGGTTTCGCCCGTGTTCCATCGCTATTCAGCCGCCCCGTTTCTCTCCCCTCCCTTCCCTCCTTACTTCTCTTTCCCTATCGCGCCCTTTCTCTCTCCCTATCCCATCTCGCCCGTCCTTTGTTCCCTCTTCCTTTCCCGTCTTCCTTTCTCTTTCTCCACTTCCTCTTACCCTTTTCTTTCTTCCTCCCCTTCCGTCCTCCCCCTCTCTTCGCTTTCCGCCCCTCGGCTTCGATTCCGTAAGTATAAAAGTGTAGCTAGGTAGCTAGGAACTTGCGGGCGGGCTTATAGTATATATATAATAACCTCCTTACTATCTTACTACTACTTAATTATTATATAAGTTAGTCCTTGTCCTTCTATTAAAATTATATACTCTTATGTTTTTAAGGCTACCTAACTAGGAAATCTTACTTTAGGTATCTATAGCTTAATTAGCTTATTTAGCTCTTAATAGGTTCCCCCTTAATATAATAGCTGCGCTATAGCTATCTTACTATAATATTATAGTAGTAAAGTAGGCTAAGCTCCCCCCTTAGCTATTATATTATAAATGCCCTTTTAATTAGTTATCTTTATATAATCTTTAATAAAGGCTAATTCCTTATTATTCTAAGGTATATATAGTAGTACTTTATTAGGTAGTAGCTAATTAGTAGTATTATTATAATAATATAATCCTTAGTTCTTCCTTAATATATTTAGTAGCTATTATAATATAAGGTATAAGTTAGTATAAAGACTTTAATTATAGGTAGCTACTATCTAGTAGCTAGATTTATATATAGACTGCCCCTCTTATAGTAATTAACTTTTCCTCTCCTTTTCTTTCTCTTTAAGCCTTATTTAATTTTATAAATAGCCTTACTTACTTACTATAACCTTACTACTAAAGGTTAACTATCTAGCTATAAGAATATTATTAATCTAGTAATAGATATTTAATTTTAATTTTAAATTAATTATTTTCTTTATTATAATATAAGTCTCTTTATTTACTTACTATTACTTTATTATTAATAGTAATTAAACTTATAATATTCTTCTTTATTTAATAATATAAACTCCCCCTTATATAAGACTCTCTAGTATATTATTATAGGATAGCTACTAATTTACTAATATAGACCTAGAACTTCCTTATTTAAATATATCTTTTCTTCTTTATATAAAGCTTCTTAGTATATTACTATAAGATAGCTACTAACTTACTAGTATAATACTACTATATTTACTACTATTACCTTACTATCTGCCTTATAAGAGTTCTCCTAGTATCTTAATATAATATAGTTACTAATATATTAATTTAAGGCTAAAATATCTTCTCCTTATTATATTAATATAAGCCCTCCTTTATATAATATCCTCTAGTCTTTTACTATAAAATAACTACTAATTTACTAATTTAGTATTTAATCTCCTTTACTTACTATTAGTACTAATAGCACTATTTCTAAGATATATATAATATTATATTCTCTTACTTACTAGCTACTAATTTACTACTATAATAATATATTTAATATAAAGTAGAACCTTAAGATAGGTTTATTATCCTTATAGCTTATCTTATAAAAGTTAACTTTACTATTACTTACTATTAGATCTCTACTAACTTACTATAAAGTTATTATTATTTACTAATATTATATTACTTATCTTATTAATTAAGATATAATTTCTATACTTCTTACTTATTATTATATAATATCTTATAAGTATTAGCTTCCTTACTACTTTATTATTATTTTATAGCTAATTTATTACTATTTAGCTAAGTTAAGTAAATATATTTAGTACTATACTTAGAGTAAACTATATATTTCTACTACTAGTACTTTTTAAAATTTACTAGATTTATTATAAATTATTATAAAAGTTATTTTCTTTAATAAAGTAAGTTTTCCTAGCTAGCTAAATACTAGATTATTATTAATATATTAATAGGTTTTATTTCACTTTATATAATAATATATTACCTAATAGCTAGCTACTTTAAAGAAGGCCTTTATTACTTTACTAGTAGGCTCTATTATAATTACTACTCCTTAGTAATAACCTAAAAGGGCTTACTATAGAAAGTTCTATAACTTACTAGCCCTTAATATTATAAACTCTCTATAAGTCCTTACTAAAGGTATTATTATTATTATTAATATAGGTACTATCTTACTACTATTTTACTACTAGTTTACTACTAACTTATAGTATAGTAATACCTTAATAATAATATTAAGCTAGTAGTATTAAAGTAAGTTATATTTACTAAAGTACTTAAAGATAATAATAAGTAATAGCTAGTTAATTATAAAGTTACTAGTAGATTACTTACTATTTTAATTTTATTTTTACTTATAAAATAAGGTAGCTCTCTAGTTAGCTATTACTATTTTACTAGGGGGTAGTTATAAGGTAGCTACTTCTAAAATTAATTAATATAAAGTAGCTCTTTAATTTAGTCTTTTTAATTTAATTATTTTATATAATCTATATTATAATTACTAATTCTTTATAATTTTACTAGTAATATATTAATTATAACTAGCTATAAGAGTTTTATTTTTAAAATTCTTTTAGAAAATTTATAAATTTTTAAAGTTATTATAATTAAGCTATTTAACTAGGTACTTTCTTTTTATATTATTACTCTAATAAGTTATAATATATTTTATATTATATTTATCTTTATTAATAAAAAGGCTATCTTTTTATATACTTATAGTTAAGATACTACTTTTATACTTTTTAAATAATAAAATAAGGAATATATTATAAATTTTTAATATTTTTAATAAATTTAATTTATATATTAAATTATAATTTCTAATAACTTTAAGTACTTTATAAAGTCTTAGATATTTTATAATTAGTTTCTTACTAGGTTATTTAAGGTTAATATACTTAATTAATAAAAGTATAAGATTATTCTTTTTAAATCTTATATTAATATACCCCTTATTATAATACTTTATATATAACTTCCTTATATTATAAAGTTATTACTTAACTACCTTAAGATATTTATATATTTTCTTTAATCTTACTTCTTCTAGCTTATTAATATATTATAATTCCTCTTCTACTTATTTAAAGTAGGTAAATATAAAACCTTATAGTAATATTACTAGTACCTTATTATAAGCTATATATATACTTATATTATATACTAGCTATACTTATACTAGCTATTTATATTAATTTATTTACTTAATTAAATTATAAGTATAAAGAAAATACTTTAAAATTTAATTTATTTACTTAATTTAACTATCTATTTATAAGTAGAATATAGTACTAAGCTACTATAAGGTCCTTAAGAGATAGTAGAGAGTTCTTTAGTATATACTTATAAATATAAATCTATAATCTAATATAATACTCTTTAGGATTTTATAGTTATAATATATATAATCTAGTAATAGCTTTATTAGGCCTTTACTAGTAAATACTTTCTAGGTTATAATAAATAGAGAGTATTTAGTTAATTAGTTTATAATTACTAAGATAGTATTATATATATTTCTATAGATATCTTTTAATAGAGATATTCTTATTATAAAGTTTATTAAAAGCTTTAAAAAAGGCTCTCTTAATATTAGTAATATTACTAATTTATTATAAAGTTAATATTATCTTACTTTATTTACCTAGTAGCTATAGTATATCTTAATATAGCTCTTAATACTATCTCTTATTTTATACTAGTAGTAGTCTTACCTAGCTCTCTTAAAGGTTTTATAGACTTCTTAGTAACTTATTATAAGATTATTATAAATTAGTTTTAATACTTCTAATTATAAGGCTAATAGTATATATACTTAATTATTATATAATAATAAGCTATCTTTATAATATTACTATTTTATCTCTTTTATTTACTTATCTACCTTAAGCTTATTATAAGTATATAGCTTTTTTATTTATTCTTACTTCTATAATATAAACTTATTATTTTATTAGCCTCTTAATAGCTCTTTAAGTTATAAGCCTTTTTCTAGGAGGAAAATAATCTTAGTCTTTATTAAAATTATATATAACTTAATTATAACTAAGCTTTTATAAGTTCTCTTTAGAGATATAGACTTAAGTCTATTAATAAAGTATATATACTTTCCTTCTTTTTTACTTACTTTCTAATTTAACTATTCTCTCTAGTCTAAAGTAAGTCTTAATATTATAAGTTTAATTATAGTAATATCCTTATAATTTATCTACTTATTTATAACTAAGGGTTATAGGATATTACCTACTAATAATAAATCTCCTTTTCTTATAATAAGAAACTTATATAGTATATTTATTTCCTTTTCTTAAGCTAAGTTTAGTTTTATAGCTAACTCTTCTTAAGCTTATTAAAGCTTTATAATTATTAAATAAATATTAATTTTACTAATAATTTATTTATCTTTCTCTTCTTTTATTTCTTTAAAGCTACTTTTTCCTTACTTACTTATAATAAACTTACTAAAGAATAATAATAATAGGCCTTATTTTACTTCTTCTTACTTAGCTATATTATAGTAATCTAGCCTTCTTAATAACCTATCTATAGAGTTTAAATAGTCTAGTATATAGTAGATTTTATATTTAAATTTATTTAATATATCTAATATATATATCTACTTATAAGTTAGCTACTATTTTATAAAGAGGGATTTATAATTTAGGTAGTTAGTTTAAATTTAAATAATATAGTAGCTATATATTATATAATATCTCTAGGTTTAAATAGCCTCTTAAATTATAAGTAATTTAGTATTAGGTATATAAAAATAAAGTTCTACTTTTATTAACTTTTTTAATATATATATAACTAAGTACTAATAATCTCTTTATAATTATAATAGTATTATATTAATAGTATACCTTAAGATATTAGTCTTAATATAGATTAATAATCTTAAATTAAAATATACTAAAATAGGTACTTTAGTAAAAGTACTTTTTAAATCTTTAAATATTACTATTTTATAGAGTTATAATTATAAATCCTCTTTCTTTTTACTTTTTAATAAGTTATTAAGTAAGCTAGTATATTTTATATAATTTAAAATAAATCTCTTATAAAATCCTATAAACTTAAAAAATACTAAAATATTCTTTATATTATAAGGTATTAGCTACTTTATAATAGCTTTAATATAATCTTACTTTATTTTAATTTCTATTAGTAAAATTATAAAATTAAAGAAGACTACTTTAAAAATTAAAAATTTATACTTTATAAAGTTTATATATAACTTTATACTCTATAGCCTCTTAAGGATCTAGTAGATATATTATAAGTAGGTAATATATTTACTACTAAAGATTAGGATATTATTTAAATAAATAATATAAATAATATTAATAAGACCTTTAAGTACTTTATTAATATATTTTTAAAAAGTAGCTAGTATATTAATTAGATTAAAAGGTATAATTTTATATTTAAAGTAATTATAATAATAGTAAAATATTATTTTCTACTTATCTTCTTTATAAATATATAGCTAATAGTATATATTCTTAATATCTAACTTATATAAATAATCTCTATATATAGCTAATTAAGGATTTTAGTTATTAATAATAGTAGTACTTTATTTTCTATATAATTATATTTAAATCTCTATAATTTATATATAGTTATAATATTCTATTAAGCTTAGATATAAATAGGATAGATATATTAGCTAGGCTCTTTAAATACTAGATTTAACCTTTAGCTTATATAGTCTCTAGTTAATTATAGGGAACCTATAGCTCTTTATTAATAAGATTATAAATAAGTCTCTATAGAGATATTTTACCTACTTCTAATTTAATTATATATATTTAATCTTTAAAGAAAGCTAGTTTCTTAAAAACTATTAGGTTAAATATATCCTTATAGTCTAAGTATTTAGGTAATAGCTCTATCTCTATGCTCTTATTATTATCTTATAATATATAGCCTTTATCTTTAATACCTTCTAGTCTATTATTTATTACTATATCTTAATTATATATAAAAAGAGTTATAATATATACTATATTTATAATATTACTAGCTTACTTTAGGCTTTTTATAAGGCTATAGCTATATTACTATAAAGGATATATCTAATAAGCTACTTACTATAATAAGATCTATAGATTTACTTTATTAAATTAAGGTCTCTTAATAATTATTACTTTATCTAGTAGTATAATAATATAGAAAGTAACCTTCTAGTACTTTACTATACTTTTACTATCTTAAACTTTAATTACTTTATTAAAGATTCTAAAGACTATAATTAAGTTATATTAAATATCTTAAATATTCCTTATTATAGGTTATAACTTTACTAAGTCCTTATCTATTAATAAGTTTAGGTATATTAATAATTTATTTATATTTATATCTCTTAATATATTTATTACTCTCTAGCTAGGACTTTACTACTAATAAACTTATAGCTTAAATTTATTTATAGTAAATTATAACCCCTAGTTATAAGTAATATTAATTTAAATATTATTTAATATAGTTATAAATAAAATATTATTAAGTTAATATCTCTTTATAATATATTTATTATTATTATATATCTTATAGTTTAATTTTATATATTTTAATTTAATATACTCTTTAATATTATATTTATAATACCTAGTATTATTATAGTAAGGAGGTATATAAGCCTGTAGGGATATTAGGCTACCTTCTCTCTTTAGGTCTATAGTAGCTCTACTATTATATAGTAATATACTAGTTAGTAGTAGTATAAGGATTATTATATCCTAGCCTTTATCTTAATTATATTATATATTAGTAATAATAGTAGCTTAGGCCCCTCTAAAAGTAGCTTCTATTTATAAACTAGCTATATAAAACCTCTACTAAGTCTTTAAGAGATTACTATTAATTACCTACTTCTATAGTACTAGTAGTAGGTAAAAGACTATATAGAGAATATAGTTCTTTTCCTTTATTTAATTTAGAAGCTTAGCTTTAGTTTAAGTCTATTTTAAGAAGAACTTTTTAAAAGGCTAGCCCTTAGCTTAGTATATATATATTAACTTTTATTTTATTACTAGCCTATAGCTATATAAATCTCTTATTATTTCTTTAAGAAATATATATAATTCCTTAAGAGTTATCTTTAAAAGTAATTTCCCTAGAGCTAGCTAGTTAAGGTTATATTATATAGTTCTTTTAATATATTAGCTAGCTAGTAAGACTTTTAATTATTTTATCTAGTAATAGAAGGTATTTTTCTTAATATAGATATTAATATTATATTTATATAACTATAGATTACTCTAGCCCTTATTTTTATAGATATATATTTAATCTACTTCTCTTCCTCCTCCTTAATATATATTCTAGCTATTAAATAACTATATTAGTACTATAGTATTAATAATAACTACCTACTTAAGAGTTTTATTCTTAGTATATAAATATTTTAGAAGTTATATCTCTTCTCTCTCTTCTTCTAGAGTTTTAATTCTCTATTTCTTATTAGTAATTTACTTTTATAATACTACTACCTTACTATATTACTATACCTTAGCTAGCTCTTCTTATAATACCTTAATTTCTATTATAATTAGGTTAAGGCCTTTAGGCCTAATTAAAACTTAAATATTAGAGAGGCCTAAAGTTAGTAGCCTTTTTATTTTAGAGTTTAGTAAGGAAGTCTTAATATTAACTTATAGTAAGTTCTCTATAAAATTAATATAGTTTTATAGTAAGTTCTTAGTACTTTAGTTAAGTATATTTATATTTTATATTATTTATTTTATTAACTAATAGTCCTAGTCTTTAGAGGAGAGCTAACTTATTAAATTTAAGAAAATAAGTTATTATTAAGAAGTAAAAGTTAATAAGCTAGGTAGCTAAGAACTTATAGTAGGCTTATAGTATATATATAATAATCTCCTTACTATCTTACTATTACTTAATTATTATATAAGTTAGTTCTTATTCTTTTATTAAAATTATATACCCTTGTGTTTTTAAGGCTACCTAACTAGGAAATCCTACCTTAAGTACCTATAGCTTAATTAGCCTATTTAGCCCCTAATAAAATACTAATAAAACTAGAGAAATAATAATAATATTATAAAATATAATAATAATTAAACTCTTTATAAATTAATATAGTATTATAATTAATATATTATAAAAGAGTTATTTAAAATAATTAAATAAGTTATATTTATTATAAGATATTTATAATATAATTTCTAAATTAAGAAATTATTAAATTAAGTAAAGATTATAAAATAGTATTATTAACTATATTCTTTAAAATTAAGAGCTTTAAAATACCTTATAAATAAAATAAGTAATATAACTATTAAAGGATATTTAATTATTAAATATAATATATATAATATAAATAAGATAAAATAATAAAAATATTATAAACTATAGAAATAAATTTTAAAACTAGAGAAATAAATATCTACTAACTAATATTATTACTTAGTAAAAATAACTAATCTTATATTCTATTTAGTAATTATAAATAAAGAAATAGGCTTTTATTAGAATTATTATTTTTAAATTTAAAAAAAGAAAGCTTATTATTAATATTAAAGAACTTAACTTAAGTATTTAAAAGAAAATATAATATTAAATGATAAGTAATTAAAATAAATAATAAGTTTAAAAGAAATATTTTAATTTATAAATAGTTTATATAATAAGAAATTAAAATAAAATTATATATTTTATAAATTTAATAAGAAGATAACTTAAAAAAGTATTTTAAGATAATAATAAAAAAGAAAGTAAAATTATTAGTAATTAATAGCTAATTATTAGAAAGATAATAACTTAAAATAATAAAAATAACTATATATTTTCTAAATTTAATATTAAAATAAAACCCTTAGTAAAAAACTTTATATAAGAGCTTATTTATTAATATTCTTAATATAAAAAATATAATTAGCTTTAATTTACTTATTTAAAAAATATTTAAATATAAAATATTTATAATAATAAAAGAAGTTAAATTAAAAGAATAATATTTATATTTATATATAAAACTAAAGATATAAATATATTATCTAGTAAAATATAACTCTTAAAATATATTTTATATTTAAAATCTATTAATTAGTAAGATTTATATAATATAAGATATATTTTTTAATAAAGAAAAGTACTTTAATATTAATAAATAAAAATAAAAGAAATAATTTATAAATAAATAATAAAAGAAATTTAAATATAATTATAAGCTTTATTAAGTTTAAAGTAAATTAAGTAATATACTTAATCTAGAGTAAATATAAGTTTAAAATATATTAAATAAACTTTAAAAGCTTAATTAAAGACTTAAAAACTAGTAATATAATATATAAAAAAGAAAAGTAAGTTAATAAATTAAAATATATTTAAATATATCTTAAACTCTTTTTAATATTACTAGAAAGTTTAATTATAAGTTTTTAATATATATAATTAAAATAAGAAGCTAGTTATAAGTTAAAACTTTAATTTTATAAGAAGATAATATTATAATAAACTAAACTTTCTTTATAAGAACTTATTTTTAATATTTAGTTTATATAATAGTTTAATTAAATATAAGTTTAAAGCTAAGTTTATTTAGGTAAAATAAAAGTACTTAAAAAGTTATTAATAAATAAATTTCTAAATAGAGATATTAAGATATAATTTATTAATTAATAACTTATAAATATTAAACTATATATATTTATATATATAAATTTAATAAGTATAGTTATATATAAAAATATAAAGTAAAGCTTATTATTTATAAAAATTAATAGTATAAAGTTAATATAAAGAATATTTTTATAATAATATTAATAAAAAGTCTTTTTAAATATTACTTATAATAATAAAGTTTAATTTAAAATTATTATAATATAATAGTTCTATATCTAGTATATCTCTCTTGTAGATTAGAGAGGCTATAGGTTTAAATTCTACTAGTAATATACTTCTAGGGGTTAGGACCCCTAGGAGAGACTAAAAATTAGCTAAGTCTATAGCTAAGAGTAAAAACTAGGCTACTTCTATAGTATTATTATAATAGCTATATCTTTCTATTATAAAGAAAGCCCTAACCTAGGGGGGATTAAGAAGTCTAGCTTATAACTCTAAACCTAGCTATACTTAATATATAATAAGATTAGTAGAACTTAGGGCTAGGAACTTAGAACTAGAAGGTTAGGTAGCTTAAAGACTAGTAAGAGTCTTATAATAAAGCTCTATTTTCTCTAACTACTAATAAGATAATATAGCTAAGTAATTATAAGTTTTTCCTATATTCTAGTATTTAAAAGGGGTAATTAGTCTTATAATTATTAAATCTATATATAAATATATAGTAGCTCTAGTATAAGCTATATATATAATACTAGAGTTTTTACCTAGCTCTCTAGAGTATAGTTTTTCTCTAGTTATTATAAAATAAATATACTAGATACTATCTTTAATAGTAGATCTATTAGTATATAATTTAATAATAATTAATAATAATTTAATATTATAAATATATTTATAAATATTAACTTACTAAAGAAAGTATTTATAAAACTATCTTTTAATTATTAAAAACTAAAAAATAAAGATAAAGTTTTATTTTTAAAGAAAGTACTATATAAATTATAAATAATATCTTTTTTATAGTAAATAGAGCTTAAAGATACTTTATAAGACTTAGAATTTAAATTAACTCTTTATAAACTTTATTATTATATAAAGAGAAGGATATTAATATTTTTCTATATAGATAATATAGTTCTTACTTTTAAAAAAGAAAATAATAAAGTTATAAATAAAGTAAATAAATTCTTATAATAAAAGTAAAACTCTTTTTATATTAAGAATTAGTAAATATTAAATTTATAAATTAATATAAATAAATTATTAGTTTAAAATTATATATAGCTATTATTAGTAAATTTAATATTATATTTATTATATTATATCTAATTAGATTTATAATAAATTTAAGTAAATAATATATTAAAGTAATAAAATAAATATTATATTATCTCTATATAATATAATTTTATATTTTAAGATTTAGTAGAGGAAATAAGTTTATAGTTTATAATAATATACTATTTATAGAAAATATATTAAATAGAAGAAGCTTTTAAATATATATAATTAAGTTATTTAAAAGCTTAATAAGATAGTAAGTAAATAAGTAAAATATTATAATTATATTAATAATAAAGATAAAATTACTTATATTTATATAAGTTATAAAGAAAACTATTTTACTAAAGTTATTTAAGAGAATAGATATTAAGTTATAAAACTTAAGTTTATATTTTATTTATAATAATTAATAAATAATTTAATTTCTTAAAAATTCTCTTAAGAAATTAAAAATAAAACTTAGATATATAAATATTTATAAAATTTAACTTAAAGAGTATATTTAATAATAAATAATATTTTTTATTTATAAATAAAGTATAAAATTTATAGTTAATAGTTTAATAAAAGCTTTATAAAGATAATAATTTAAAGAGAGCTATTTTATAAAAATATTTATTTAAGAAGATTTTAAAATAATTAGAAGTTTAAAAATAAAATTTATATTATAAATTTAAAAGTTAAATATATATTTTAAATAATAAAAGGAATATTATTAAGTTATATTAAAGTAAATTAAAATAAATTAAGTTAAAGTATAATAAAGTGTAGTAAAGTAAAGTAAAAGTAATTAAAGTAAATTATAATAAATTACTTATTATAAGTAAAAATCTTTAAATAAAGAAAATATACTATTTTAATATTTATATAATATAATTATTATAATATATTATTATATCTTATTTTATTTAATATTAGTTTATATAGTTTAAATATTAAAAATAAAATATAAAATTAATTTACTTTTCTAATTATAGTAATCTTAGATTATTAAATATAGTTTAAGAAAAATAATATTATAAAAAGAGTATTAAAAAGAATATAAAATTAAAATTAATAAAATAAAACTTAAAAACTTTTTTTAAGAGTATATATATTAATTAATATTAGTTACTTAAAATTATATTATTTATAATAAGCTCCTTAAATATCTAGCTATATTTAATATTAATTATTACTAACTAGCTAAAGTAAATAATAAATATAAAAAGTAAATATTTTTCTTTTTTAATAATACTATTTAAAATATTAAATAAATCTTAAAATAATAAAATAAATCTTAAAATAAGTTTAATAATTTATAATATACTAGAGATAATAATAGTTAAAGTTAAATATAATATTAATAAAGAAAATAAAGGATAAATAAGCTAGATATAGATCTCTAATAAGCTTTAATCTAGAGAGTTACATTAAATTAAATGTAAATTATATAATATAAGAGATATTTATATAATATATAATTAGAATAGTAAATATAAGTCTTATATATAGTAAAGGAAAGTTATATATTAAACTACCTTAGTTAAGCCTAATATATATAGATAACTTAAATCCTTAAGTAAGATGCAAGGAATAATAGTTAGGAGAATTAATAAGAATAAGTATAGTACTATAATTTAACATTAAGCTTGAAGAGCTAGAGAGCTATAGCTTAAAAAATTAGAAATAAAGATAAGGAATTAAGGCTAGTAATATTATTATATATTTTAAGTTTCTAAGAGTTAGTAAAGAGATAATTTACTATTACTATAATATTAATATAAATATAATCTATATATTCTATTTATATATTTTATAAATTATAATAGCTAAGTTCTAAATTATAATATTCAAAGTTAATATTTATTAACTTAATATTTATATTAATAGCTTAAGTTTAATATATTATTATATATAAGGTAAGTTAAACTTAAGAATTATAAAAATAATATAAAAATATATTTTAAGAATTAACTTAGTAAAAAGTAAGCCAGCTCTTTCTTTTATTATAAATAAATTTATTAAAGTAAACATTTATAAAGGAAATATTTTATTAAATAATTTAATTATAATAATTATAAAAAGTTATAAGTTTTATAAAAGAATTTTAAAATAAAACTTTAATAATTAAATATAACTAAAATATTACTAGTAAAGTAATAATAAATTAGTAATTATATTATATATTATACAAAATAAAATAAGAAGTTATATTATTAAGTTAAAAGAAGTTAAATTAAGAAGTTACTTTATATTAAGTAATATATTATTATATAATATAAAATATAATTTATTAATATATTAATAGTAATTTAATATCTAATTAATTAGAAAAACTTATCTTATTAAGTAAAATAAGTTTTATAATAATTTATAATAATTTAAGTAAGTTATAAAGAATATTAGTAATAAAAATATATAATTTACTTTAAATATAATATTAAATATATTTACTTAATTTAATTAAATTATAATAAATTAGTTATAAAATAGTAATAAAGTAGCTAAGAAAGTAATATTTATAAAATACTTTATAATAATAAGTAGAAGTATATTAATTATATTTTAATTAATAAATAAGTAATAGAATATTAATAAATAATAATAACTTTATAATAAGTTAGTAGAAACTTAATAATAAATAATAATAAAAATAACTCTTATAAATAAGCTATAAAAATAATAAACTTATTTTAGAGTTTATTTTATATTAAATATATTATTATAATAATAAATTAATAACTAGTAAATAAAAAGAATATAATATTATATATATTTTAGAAATAATATTAGTAATATTAATAATAAGTAAAGAAAATTAAATATTAAATTAATACATTAATAAGTATTTTATAATAAAGAACTAGAGAATATTATATAAAAAAGAGCTTATATTAATATAATAAAAAGAAGATATTTTAGATCTAGATTAATATATTAATAGCTATATTATATTAAAGTACTAGAAGAACTTTTATAAAATAAATAATAAAGTAGTAATAGTAAATATAATAATACTATATTAATAAATTAATAATTATTTTATAATAATATATTAAAGAATTTTATATAAAGAAGAGAAAATATAATTAAATAAAAGTTCTAGGTCTATATTAGTAAATTAGTAGTTATTTAATAGTAATATATTAAAAGTCTTATATAAAGAGAAGTTATATTATTAAATAAAAAAGAATATTATAAATTTAATTATTATTAATAATAAAGTAGTAGTAAATAAAATTAAATATTTATTATTAAATTAGTAATAACTTTATAGCTAGATAATTAATTTTTAATAATAAAGTTATAGTAAGTAAGTAAGGCTATTTATAAAATTAAATAAAGCTTAAAGAGAAAAAAAAAGAAAAAGTTAATTATTATAAAGAGAGTAACTTACTTATAAAATCTAGCTATTAAGTAATAGCTATATATAATTAAAGTTTTATATTAATTTATATTTTACTTTTATAATAACTATTAAAGATATAAAGAAAAACTAAAAGCTATATTACTATAATAATATTACTAACTAGCTATTATTTAATAAAGCTTTATTACTTATATATAGAGATAGTAAAGAGCTAGCTTTTATTATAAGTTATAAAGATAAGACTTATTATAAGAGTATTTATAATCTAATAGCTAGAGAGAGCTCTATAATTCTTAGGTTATTATAATATTATAGTAAAATAGCTATAATATAGCTATTATATTAGGGGGGAATTTATTAAGAGCTAATTAGACTATAGGTACTTAAGGTAGGAATTTCTAATTAAGTAGCCTTAAAAATATAGAGATATATAATTATAGTAGAAGAATAAGGACTAACTTATATAATAATTAAGTAATAGTAAGATAGTAAGGAGGTTATTATATATATGCTACAAGTTTACTATAAGTTCCTAGCTACCTAGCTTACCAACTTTTTCTTCTTAGTAATAACTTATTTCTACATTTAATATATAAGTAATTACTTTACTAAGAAATATATAAGAGTTTAATATAGATTTAGTAGTAAAATAATAAGAGTTAATTATATTTTTAAGAAAAAGAAATAATAAATTAGAAATTTATATATTAATTATAATATTTATATATATATTACTATAAGTTTAGTTAAATAATAACTTCTTTATTAATATATAAAATATTATAAATATAATTTATATATATAAAAATAGATTATTTTCTATAGCTTTATTAAAAGTATCTTAATTTCTTTTTATATTTACTATATAGTAATATTATATTTTATACTTATATATAATAAACTCTTTATATAAATATTCTTTCTTATAATAAATATATTCTAACTATTATAAGCGTTACTTTAAAATATTTATTTTATAAACTATAATAAATATTAAGATAGAGAGAATATATATATAACCTAACTACTAGGTAGGCCTAATAGAATACTATACTTATAGGAACTTAAGAGTTATAGACTTCTAAGTTATAATAAGAGGACTATTAATAGTTCTAATTAATATAATAATATATATTTTTATTTAATTAAATAGGTTATTATAATAATATATTTAATAAAGAGATATTAAATAGTTAATTTTAAGAAATAATAATAATAATAAAGAAAAGTATACTATTCTAGCTATAGTAATATTACTACTTCTATTAATACCTAGGAATTTATATAACTAAGACTACTATCTCTAAGAGCGAGTCTCATTCTCTATTTTAATATATTTACTATAGTTTAAATTTTTTATAACTTTAAAGATATATAAGAAATGTAAATCTCTAAAGTTTAAGTAATTAATTATCTTATCTTATAAGCTAGATATAAGACTTCTATATAGCTAGAACTTGAATTAATAATATATATTTATCTAGAAGAATTATAATATACAAATATAATTATAATAAGAAAAGAGATAAATTTCATAAGTAATAAATAAGTTAATAATTAAGCTAAAAGAGTTATGAGTATTAATATATTATATTAATATTATATCTCATATCTTTATATAAAGATATCTTCTTATTCTTTTTTAAAAAATTCTTTATTTAATATTAATTTTATTTTTATACTTTTAGAATTTAGTAATATTAATAATTATAATAATATAACTTCAAGTTTAAATATTATATATATTACTAATTAAATTAATAAATTTATAATATATAATAAATTTAAAACTCTTATATAGTAAATATAGATATTAAAACTAGTAACTATAGTTATATAGCTAAATATAATATCGTGAGCTTAGCTCACTATACTCTAGTACTATTAGTAATGTAACTTACTATAACTTAGCGCTATTAGTAGTATAACCTCCTGCAGCGAGAGATACAAGATTTAAATTACTTCTACTAACTTCTATTACTTTTATTAGCTTTTAAAGTTTTTAAATTCTCTTTAACTTACTAGAGATTACTAATTAAATATAAATAAACAGAATTCTATAAAGAGAAAGAAGAAAATATCTATTAAGAATAATATAATTTCTAAACTAGTTTTTATAATAATAACTTTAATATATTACTTTTTATTTTAGATTTCTTATTTAAGTATAATTAATTCTCTATAGTTTCTTAATATTATTATATTCTATACTTTGTCTTTTTATAAAAACATATTTTCCTTATAATATGTTTATTTCTTTAAAAAGTAGACAATTTATACTATTTTATTATTAACTTAGACTAGTCTGTAAACATAATAGAAATAGCTCCTTTTCAACCTTTTCTCAAAGCGAGTCGTATCTCCCCAAGCAAGATAAATGAGTTACTTCCAGGTGTATTAACTTCTTTCATTGATGTATTAATGACATCGAACATTTTTATCTCCGCAATACTCCAATCTCATTAGGTGCCATGGGAGAGTTATTAAAGGATATATTAGACCTTGAGCGGCTCGAGGACAATGCCGTAGTTCTTTCTTATATCAATCATCTAGCTGAACAGCAACTAGATTCCCTACGATCCTCCGAATCACATACTCTAGCTCAATCTTATCAGTCCCTGTTACTCTCCCTACAGAAAATCGCAAAGCGCTCTTGTAAGCAAGTCGTGGATTCTGCCGCCAAGCATGAGGCTCTGCAATTTTTTTTGCCACTGTTCATTTCGAGAGCTCAACAGCTACATGATGCGATCCCCATCCTTGATTCACATGCTGAGCAATTCTCTATATCGTTCAGTAGGGTAACAGAAGGCGGGATAGTTGCCCGCCGCAAGAGAGCACTGCAGCTCTTCCAAAACTCGCAGCGGTTGGTTGACGTTTTGGAACTACCGCCTTTATTCGAACCAGCATCTAGGACTACTACCTCTGGTCATTCATCGCCTCTCGAATTGTACGCTCATGTGCGTCGCTTGGCGTCTTTGTATCCATATTCCGCTTTGATATCGAGCGTGCTCAGTGAGACCGATATCGCTGTGCGCGAGATGACTTCGAGTATGATTGATGCTCTACGCTCACCAAACCTGAAACTTACCACCGCTGTCCGCACTGTTGGCTGGCTCAAACGCCTCATACCTGATATTTTATCAGACGCAGCTGTGGAAGACATCTTGCCAGCTCTCTTTTTAGTATGCCGGTTGGTCAACTTCGTTGTCACACTCGGAGCATTATATCCACTGCAACGACTGGCAGACGAGGAGCGTTTAAACCGAGGTTCATCACAGTCGTGGTCAGGCGGGAAGCAGACAGAACGGTATTTAAAACGCTTTATAGAAGTTTTCCGTGAACATAGTTTCAATATGGTTTCGGTGTGTAGGAGTGTCAGCACCAGTTTTACATCATCTCGCCTCCCTGGAGACGAGCTTTCAGGTCCTCTTCCACCCATACTATCCACGTTTCCTCTCCACCTAGTTCGAATGTTACTTGACACACTTCTCATCTATCTTCCTACGGTGAGAGACGAAGCATCGCGCGATAGCATTTTGACACAGGTTTTATATTGCGCTGGAAGTCTTGGAAGACTAGGAGCTGATTTTGGAATGTTACTAGGACTAGTCGGGGTAAACAACTGGGTAGATGTTGTCAGGTCACAACGTTTATAAACTCAATAAATTTAATGCTTACTCTATCACAGAAGATATAGAAATAGTCTAGGATTCTGTTAATATCTAAGTTTCAGCCTAGTTGGATAGCTTTCTTTTATCTAGCTTTTTATGGCCTATTGCCGGAGGCAGGAACTGAATGTATTGTTATGGATTTATATTATAAGGGGAAAATCTAGTATTGATAGATACTATATAACCCCTATTGTTAGTAGCAATTCATATAAGCTGAAAGAGGATTCTCCTCCTTATATATAAATTTAAATAATATATTTATTATCTTTTACTTGCTTCTATCTAACTATAAGGGAACTCGGAACTAGGTAGAAGTATTAAATTATAGTAGTATAATTATATTAATTATCTTAAATATGTATTATATATTATAGAAATATTACTTACATTATATATAGTCTTTTTATTATTTTACATTTTAATTTCTTTATTTGGCTTACTTATTAATTATAGTCTTATTATAATAGTAATAATTTTATAATTATTAGTTTTCTTTTTTTTCTTTTCTTTTTATAAACTTTATTTATTATATTAAATATATTTACAATATTTATATTTTAATAAGATAATATATTTACTAACTATTAATAGCTTACTTTATAAATTCTATATTTAAATATTAACTTCTCTATATTTAAGTATAAGTAACTTGTTTAATTTAATATATAAACTTATCTCTTAATATATACTTATATTTCTTAAATTTTATAACTTTATAAAATAAATATAATATTATTTAAATTTAATATTAATAAGTTTTATAACAAATAATTTATATTTATCAATATTTATATTTTATATAATTAATTATTACTATTATTATTTTTTAAAATATTTTAACTTAATTTACTTTATATATATAATAATTATTAAATGAAGAAAATAAGTTATTACTAAGGAGTGAAAGTTAGTAGGCTAGGTAGCTAGGAACTTATAGTAAGCTTACAGTAAGCTTATAGTATATATATAATAATCTCCTTACTATCTTACTCTCTCTTGATTATTATATAAGTTAGTTCTTATCTTATTAACTTTATTTACTTATTCTTAATACTAGGTCTCTGAGCTATAGCTCTCTAGCTCTTAGAACTTAAACTATTATATATATATATATATATAATCCTAATTTAAACATAAAACTAAATAATAAATAAATTCTTTTTAAAATACTAGTACTTTTTAATTATTTTTAAGAAAATTTAAAGTTATATAATAATAATAATAACTTATCTCTTTATAAGCTTTTTCTTTTTTAAGCTTTATTTTAAGTTATGTTATTTTTAAATTAATTATAAAATAACTAAGTAAATAATAAATATTACTTAATTAAATTTAATATAATAATAACTAAATATCTATTTTAATAATAACTTAATTTTAAATTTTCTATTATAATAATAATTTAATATCTTAATAATAATTAAATTAGTTTTTTTTAAAAAAAAATAACTATATTTTATCTTTTTTTAAAATATTTATAAAGAGAATATAATTAAAAAAGATTTCAAATAATATTAATATCTTTCTCTTAGAGATTAATATAGTAAATTATATTTTATTAAATTTAGAAATAAGTTATTACTAAGAAATAAAAGTTAGTAAGCTAGGTAACTAGAAACTTATAGTAAGCTTATAATATATATATAATAATCTCCTTACTATTTTACTATTACTTAATTATTATATAAATTAGTTTTTATATTTCTATTACTACTATATACTTTTATATTTTTAAGGCTATTTAACTAGAAATCCTTACCTTAAGTAACTATAGTCTAATTAGTTAATTTAGCTCTTAATAAGTCTCTCTTTTATATAATAACTATACCTTAGCTATTCTATTATTATATTATAATAATATAATAAGTCTAGTACTTTCTGTAGCTGATAAACTATAGATATCTTTAAAATAGATTATATTTCTATAACTTGTAATAGAAAGCTAGCCTCTTATTATCTTTATATATATATAGTAATATCTTACTAGGTAGTAGCTAATTAATAATATTATTATAATAATATAGCCCTTAGTTTTTTCTTAGTATATCTAGTAACTATTATAATATAAAATATAAGTTAATTAGAAAACTCTAATTATAAATAGCTATTATATAGTAACTAGATTTATATAAATAAGTTACTTTCTTTATAGTAATTAACTTTTTTCTTCTTTTCTTTCTTTACATTTTATTTAATTTTATAATTAACTTTACTTACTTATTATAACTTTATTATTAAAGATTAGCTATTTAATTATAAGGCTACTACTAATTTAATAATAGATATTTATTTTTAATTTTTAATTACTTATCTTTATTTTTATATTATAAGTTTCTTAGCTTATTTATTATTATTTTATTATTAATAAAAATTAAACTTATAATATTATTCTTTTAATTAATAATATAATTACTTCTTTATATAAAACTCTTTAATAAATTATTATTAAATAACTACTAATTTATTAATATGATATTAGAACTTTCTTATTTAATAATATTAGCTCTTCTTAATATAAATTTTTAAAATATATTATTATAAAATAGCTACTAATTTACTAAAGTAATATTATTATAACTTTTACTATTACCTTACTCTCTCTTTTATAAGACTTCTTCTAGCTCTTTATTATAATAATATTATTTTTTATTAATTAGAATATAAAAAGTAATATTCTCTTATATTATTATAAGATTTTATATAAATCTTTAAATAATAAATCAAATAATATAATAATATTTTACTAGAGCTATTATAAAGCTTATTATAAAATTAAATAACTTATCTTTTTATAATTATTTAATTATAAATATCTATATTTTTTATCATAATTCTAACTAGATTCTTTAAAGCTTATAATAGTATTTATAAAGTTATAATTATTAATAATTATCTCTAAATTAATTAATTTTTATAAAATAAGTAAAATAAAAGCTTAATACTTTTTTATTTATATTTATAAACCATAATAACTTTATTTCATTAATTATTTTAATTATATATATAAATATCTAATATTATTAGTTATAAATATTTATTATATAAACTTCTCTTAATATATTATTATTATAGTTTCTATACTTTCTCTATATTTATTTTAACTTATATATAATATAATCTTTAATTAAAGAGTTTTTTACTTAACTTTCTTTATTAAAATAAGTATTTATAAAGCTCTTATTATTTTTATTTATTTATTCTTTTTACTATTAATCTTTATAGAATATTAAAAAAGTAGAAAATATTATTATTATTAACTTTATAAATAATAAAGTATATTCAATAGAATATATTAAAACTTATTATTTAAACTCTTTATATATTTAACTTAAAAATATATAGTATATATTAAGTAAATGTTTTATTAAAATAATAATAAGTATATAAACTATTTATATTAAAATAAGAATCTCTTTACTTATCTTTATTTAAACTATTATATTATTTAATTCTAAGATTATATAAATAGTAATAAAAGATAAAGCTAGATTAATAATTAGCTATATTAATAATATATTTAATTTATATTTACTATTATTAAAATTAGTAATTTTAATATCTTTTTTAAAGAACTAGTAAAATAAAGAGCTTTTTAAAATTCCCTAATAAATTAATAAGAAAATAAAATAATAAGTATTATTATTTAAAAATAAAAAGATAATTATATATATAATAAAATAATATTAATTTAGAAGTTATTATTAACTTTAATTTTCTCTTAGCTTATATTTAATATAAAGTTTCTTTATATTATATTATTTTTCTTTAAATTTCTTTAATTTTATATCTATATTTTCTAATATCTCCTTCTCTATCTCTTTTTTATATATTTCTTTTAATTAAAGTTTAAATATATTTAAAACAAATATTAAAATTAATTAACTTATTATCTAAAGATTATAAAAATATTAATTATTATATTTTTAATAATATTATATTAACTATATATTACTTTATTTTCTTTTAAAAATATAGATAATATTTATTATATTATTATAAAAATTATAATAAGCTTTATAATCTCTTTAAAGAAATATTTAAAACTAATATTAATTATTACTAGATAATAATAATATAAAATAAATTAATTAAAAAAATAAATATAAAAAAGATTATTATTAATATAATTAACTTAATATTATAGTAATAATTATTAATTATTATAACTTCTTATTAGCTAGTATTATAATATAACTTATAATAGCTAAATTATATTATATTTATATTAATACTAGGCTCTCTCTCTTTATATCTTATTAGATAAATAGAACTCTAGAATAACTAGAGTTATAATATTAATTAAAATTATCTTTAGAGCAAGATTTTACTATAAATAAAGCTATTAGAATATATAAGAGTAATAATATAAGAGAGTAGCTAGAGTAACTATATAAATAAGTATAAGAAGATATAATTTACTTATATTGGTTAAATAGTAATATATTACTATAATATAACTAATTAACTTATATTATATTTATATTTTAATAACTTTAATAACTTATTATAAACTCTCTCTTTAATAAGAAGTGAACTAGATAGTTATATTAATCTAGTTATTTAATTTACTATATACTTATAGTATATTTACCTTAAGTTTAAATAAAGTACTATATAGAGATTTTTATCTAGTATTTATATATTTCTTCTCTTTCTTCTTTTTCTTCTTCTTCTTATTATTATTATTATTATTATTTTAATAGATCTTTTCTTTTAATTTTTATATAATTCTTTAATTATAAAATTCTCTTTTTCTTAATTAAATCTTTCTTATACTTTAAGTTATATCTAGTTTATTAGTAATTCTTTTAGTATCTAAAACTTATTAAAGTTATATTAAGAGAGTTAAAATTAACTTTTTTTTAGTAATTTTATTTTTAAATTTACTTTATATAAAGAAAATTTTTATATTAAAAATTTACTTTTCTTAGTTAGAATTATAATTTAAAGCTTAATTAGAAATTTTAAAATTTTATTTTTTAAATTTATTTTCTATTTACTTTTTATTAAATTTATTTATAGCTTTTAATTAATAAAGAATTATAATATATTATAATAACTTTTAATTAATTTATAATAAGTAAATATACTTTATATAGTATAAAATAGTATTTTTAATTATTTAATAAAGTATATTATAAATTTTAATTATTTATTTATATAAAATTACTTTAATAAATATCTCTAATTTTTATAATAAAAAAAAGTAAGTTTATCTTTAGTTAAAATAATCTCTAAAATAAAATCTAATATTATTTTAAAATCCTTAAACTTAACTTACTTTAAATATAATAATATATTAACCTTAAGTTATTAATATAAATATTAAGCTAATAAATATTAATTTTAATATTCTAATTTAAAATATAGACTATTATAATCTATAAAATATATAAATATATTAGATACAGCTATATTTTTATTAATATTATAATAATAAAAGTGAAGCTATCTCTTTATTAATCTCTAAGGAACTTAAAATATATAATAAAATTACAGTCTTACTTCTTTATTATTAATTTAAATCTTTAAGCTATAGCTCTCTAACTCTTAAGGTTGATATTTTTTTTTTTTGTGGGGGGGGTGGGGGGGGGAGGAGGGAAAAGAGAGAAAGAACGGACGGGAAAGAGAAAGAAGAAGAACGGAGAGGAAAAAGGAAGAAGGAAGGATGAAGGAGGAGGAGGAAGAAAGAAAACGCGGGAAAGGGACGAGGAGGGGGACAAAGACGGGGAAGAAGGGCGGGGGTGAAAGCGAGACGAAGATAGGAGAAGAAACCGGCCGGGGAGAAACGGCGCGGGGGAGAAGAGAGAGGGAAAACGAAGGAGGGGGAAAGGGAAGGAGAAAAAAGAACGAGGGAAAGAAGAGACGGGAAGAAGATGAAAAAGAGAGGGAGGAAGAAGTTAGGGAAAGAAGAAAGAGGAGGGAAAGGAAAGGGAAGAGAAGGAGAAGTCGACGAGGGAGGGAAGAAAGAGAGAGGGGGGAGGGGGGGGGACGAAGAAGAAGAAGGAAGGGCGGAAAGAAGAGAAAGAATAACGAAACGGGCGGGAAAAAGAGAAGGAGGGGGGAAGGGGCGTTTTATAATATTAGAAAAAGAAATTTATTAGAAAATATTTTTTAAATAATATTAATATTCTTCTTTTAAAGATAAATATAGTAAATTAAATATTTACTACTAAGTAAGGGAATAGATAGAGCTTAATTTTAAATTAATATAATTTAATTTTTAATGGATTTATGTTTTAATTTATTAAAAAAATTAATTATTAGATAATAAAGAGCTAATTTTAATATATAAAGTTATTAATTATATATTTTATAATAAAGAGCATTTTAATTTAACTAATAGGAGGAATAAGGGGAGAGGAGGAGAGGAGAAAAGAGGAGAGAGAGAAGGAGAAGATAAAGAAGAGAAGAGGACAGAGAGGAGTGAAAAAGAAAGAAGAGAGAGAGAGGAAGTAGGAGGAGAGATAAGAAGAAAAAACGGAAAGGAGGGACGGGAGAAAAAGGAGAGGAATAGAAAACTAAGGGGACGGGAGAAAAACTAAGGGGATAAAAGACAACACAACGAAAGGACGGGAGAGAGGTGAGAGGAAAGAGAGAAGGGAAGAAGACGAACGGGGGAAAAGGCATTAAAAGAATTTAAGAAATATTTGAATAATTAAACCGAATTCTTTATTGATAATATAGAGGTTTTTATAAAAAAAAATACTTTTTTAATAAATTGAACTGTTTATTTATACTCTCTTCTTTTAAAAAAAAGCTTATATTATATTTATTATTAAAAATTATAAAATTTTAAATATACAGTAAATTTTTTATATTAAACGCTTAATTATAAAAAAGAATGAAGAAAGATAGAAATAATAGAATTTTAAACTTTATTTAATTAATACTTTTTTCTCTTAAGCTAAATATAATATAATTATACTTTTTAACTTTATTAAAAGAGGAAAGAGAGAAAGAGAGAGGGAAAAAGAAGAGGAGAGGAGGGAAGGGAGAAGAAAAAGGAAGGGAAGGATAGAGAGAGAAAAGAGAAGACGGAGAAGAGAAAGAGAGAAGAGAAAAGAGAGGAAGAGAGAAGAACGGGGGGAGAGGAAGAAAGGGAACGGGGAGAACGAGGAGAACGCGGGAAAAGAAAAAAAGAGATGAGGAAACGGAATAGAAAGGGGAGAGTAAAGGGACGGGAAAGGGCTGGCGCGGGGGGAGGAAGAACGGGAAGGGAGAGGATCGGGGAGAAAAGGGAGTGAAGGAGAGAGAGGGAAGAAGAAGACGGGGGCGGGTAAAGAAGAGAAGAAGGGAAACGGAAGCGGAGGAGGACGGGGAGAAAAGGAGGGACGGGGGGGGAGGAGAAGAGGAGGAGAAGCATAAAGGGGAGAAAAAGACTTTAAGTTAGTAATTAGTATTTTAATATATTATAATTTGTAATAACTCTAATTAGATTTTATATATATTTATATAAATTTAAATATCAATTCTAATTAAAGCTAATACTCTGTTTAATAAGATACTATAATTATAAGGAGAAATAAATAAACTAGCTAAAAAATCTATTTTAAATAGTCTCTTTTTAATTAACATAAAAAATAAACTTAATAAAGCTATAATTTGATTAAACGAGAAGGAATTTAAGAAGATGTTCTTGAATATAAGCTAGAAATATAAGGATATATTAAGAATTTATATTAAAACTATAATATAGTAATACTAGTTGAAAAATATTAAGAGAACGAAAGAAGAGGAGGAGAAAAAGGAAGGAAGAGGAAAGGAAGAAGAGCGGGGGAAGGAGAAAGAGAAAGAGGAAAAGGAATATATAATTAAAATATAATATTATTTTAATATAAATATATAATAAATATTATTAATAACTCTAAAAGTTTCTAAGCTTTTAAATACTAAATTAAATAATATAATACTATTATATTATAATTATTATAATATTTTATTATAAAGGAAAGGGAATGGCGCTGGAAGGAAAGGGGTGGGGGAGAAAAAGGAAGCTGAAGAGGGGGACGGAAGAGGGCGGGCTGCGCGAGGAGAAGAGATAAAGAAGAGAAGGGACGGGGACGGGACGGGGAAAAGGAAAAGGACATTTAATATTTATTACTTATATAATTATAATAAATAATATTTATATTACTTTTATTAATACTTACTTATAAAAGTTTCATATAAATTTTAAGAGAAGGCGAGAAAGTCTTAAAAATATATAATTATAAATTTTATAAAGCTATAATTAATATAATAATAGCTAGTTTTAAATTTAAATATTTCTTAATTTAATATTAATATATAAATATTATAATTATCTTTAATTAAAGAAAACTTTATAAGAAAAATATAAAGTAAAAGTTTAATATTTTATATTTTTTCTTTATATTTTAAATAAATTAATTAAAATAATTTTATATTTTACTTTATAATTTAAATAAAAAAGTACTAACTTCTTTTAAAAAGCTAAATAAAGAACTAATAAAAATATTATATAAAATTAATAATTATATTAATAATTAAAATAATATATATAACTTAAGATTATAATAATTTAATTTAATTTTTTTAATTTAACTTTATATAAGCCTTTAATTTTATTAATTATAAATATTTATTAAATAAGCTCTTTTTTATAAAACTATTATTATAGCTCCTATATCTTCTTTATTTTTAGTTTAATTTATATATAATATATCTCTAAATTAAAAGAGTTCTTATTTAAGCTTTCTTTATTAAAGTAAGTATTTTATAAAAGTCTTTATTATCTCTTATTTTATTTATTCTCTTTATTTTTAATTTTTATAAATTCTTAAAGAAAGTAGAAAGTAATAGCTATTATTAATTTATAAATAATATAAATATCTTTATATTTAAATATAATATAAAGAAGATTAAGATTTAATTTAAAATTATATAAAATATAATATTTTAATAAGTTATTAAAATTAAGATAATTTTGAAAAATAAAGAAGTATATTTAATATACTTTATTAAATTCTATAATTTAGTCTCTTAATATATTTAATTTAATACTATATAAATTAATTTTTAAAAGTTTAATTATTTTTTAAAATAATTCTTTATAAAAAGCTTAATTAGAAATTATATATTATTAATTTTAAAAGTTATATTAAATATTAAATAAAGTATTTATTAAAATAATAATAAATATATAAAATATTTATATTAAAGCTATATATTTTATTTATAATTAAGTTATAAAGTTAATTATTTTTTATAAAAGTACTACTTTTTATTAATTAATAATAAAAGTAAGAAATTATAAACTAATAATAATACTTAATTACTTTAAAACTAGATTCTTTAAAGTAATTATTAATATTTTTAAAGTAATTTTTAATATAACTTTTTATATTAAAATAAAAACTCTCTTATTAAATCTTTATTTTTAATTATTATATTATCTAGTTTTAGAACTATATAGAAAATAATAAAGAAGTAATATTAATTTAATAAGTAATTACTTTTACGTAATTTATTAATAAAAATCTATTATAATAAAGATATGAAAATAAGTCTTCTTTTAAAAGAGAGGGAAAATAAAAAAGAAAAGAGAGCGGGGAAGGAAAGAATGAAAAAAAGAAGATAAGAAGAAACGGGAGGGGAAAAGGAGAAAAAGGAAAAGAAAGAGAAGAAAAGAGCATGGAAGAGAAAAATATGTAATTGTAAAAGAATGAAGAGAAAGGGAAAAGATGTTGAAAAAGTGGATTATGAAAGTGCTGTTTAGAAAGATTGGAAGAAGGACTATAAAACGCTGAGGGAAGGATAAAAAAGGAAATGGAGAGCAAATTGAAAAAAAAAGGAGAAAGGTGTGAAAATATTTTGACTGGAGGATGATGATAAATGTAAAAAGAATAAGAAGGGGAGGAGAGGAGGGTGAGGAGGAAGAGTATGATTAGTATGATGAATGTAGTAATGAGGAGATTTAATGAAGCTTCTATTAAGAATAAGAGTTAAGATATTTAGTTTGAGAAGACTAGAGAGGAACAGAAAAACATATTATAGAGAAGCTAAGTAAAAACCCTTAGTACTATATATATAATCTATACGAGGAGGGGGGGGGGAGGAGAGAGGGAGTAGGACGAGAGGGGAGAGTGACCAGGTCGGGATCGTCTCCTCTATAACGCATTACGCTTACGATGTTTTTTTTCCTTTTAATTTCTCCCTTCACTTCCCCCTTGCTTTTTCTCTCCTTACCCTCCCTTAGTGTTTTTTTACATCTATGCCCCCCCTTCCCCGCCTCCTCCTAACCTCTGTTTTACCACCCTTCTTCATCTCTATAGTCTCGCCCCCCCCTCCCAATCCCCTTCTGAACTCCCTCCGCCTTCTTTTTCTCTTTCTTTAATGTTCGTGACTCTTAACCATTTTCTTCTCTACTCTACTTCGTTGCATATTCTTTTCCTATCTCTTTCGTTCTTTTCTCGACCCTATCCACCTCCAAATTTCTATCCCCATAGCCGCCAGTCCTCCCCACACTCGCCATACCAGCTTACTTCCCGTCCCCAGTACTCTTCCGACCCGTCATCTAGTTCTCTACAGCTTCTTTTCCTGGGTCTAGTCCTCCCCCCCCTACTCGTCTCACCTTAACCTCCTCATACGACATACACCTCCCTGGTTCTTCCACAAGACACTCTCTGGTCCACCCCCCCTCTTCCTCCTCCTTTACCTCCTTGGGCTCCCCTGCCGTCTTTACCCCCCATCGTCCTTCGCCCCTTCATGCCCCCTTTTTTCTTAACGTCCCGCTATCATCTCCGCTCCTTCTCTCCTGCGTTTTCCTTGTCACCTTTTCCGCTACTCACCGGGCTCCATATCAATTTCCTTCCTTTCTAGTCATTCCTTGCCGTTTTTCTTTCCCCATTTTTTGGTCGGCGTTATATATTTTATATATAGATTTAATAGTTATAAAGCTAATTACCCTTTTTTAAATATTAGAATATAGGAAAAACTTATAATTACCTAGCTATATTATCTTATTAGTAATTAGAGAAAATAGAGCCTTATTATAAGACTCTTACTAGTTCTTAAGCTATCTAAGCTTCTAGTCCTAAGTTCCTAGCTCTAAGTTCTACTAGTTCTATTATATATTAGGTATAGCTAGGTTTAGAGTTATAAGCTAGACTTCCTAATTCCCTTTAGGTTAGGGCCTTCTTTATAGTAAGAAGATATAGCTACTATAATAATATTATAGAAATAGCTTAGTTTTTACCCTTAGCTATAAGCTTAGCTAATTTTAAGTTCTTTCTAAGGGGCTTTAATTTCTAGAGATATATTACTAGTAGAATTTAAATTTATAATCTCTTTAATTTAAAGAGAGATATACTAGATATAGAATTATAATATTATAATAACTTTATTATTAATAATTTAATATATAAAAAATATTATTATAGAATTTATTATAAATTTATAGTAATTTTATAATAACTCTAGAGAAGTTATAAATAAAAAATATATTATAATATAATTTCTAGAACTTTATTTTATTTTTTAATTTTTTTTAATAATAAAATTATATAAAAAAGAAAAGAAAGAAATTAGAATTTTTATAAAGTTTTTACTAGCTAATCTTTCTTTATTTAAAAGAAAAAATTATTATTTATTTATATTAATTATTATTTAAAAGTTATTAAAATTAATAAAGATATTATTATTTTTAATTTACTTTTAAATTTTAACTATAATAAGATCTATTTTTATTATCTCTTTTTCCTTTACCTTTTTCTTAGAGCTCTCTCTTGTCTCTTTTTTTTAATTTCTTCTTCTCCTTCTCTTTCTCTTCTCTTAAACTAGAGTTTAAGAAATTTAAGATATTATATAAAAGAACTAATAATTTAATTAATTTATTAGTACCTTTTATTATAAATATAAGTTACTTTAGTATATTAATATTATAAAAATATTTTAGTAAGTAATTTATTAAATTACTTTTTAAGATTATAAAGATATTAATTATTATATTTTAATAATATTATATTAATTATATTTTATATTTTAAAAGATTATTTATATATTTTCTTTAATTTTTCTCTTTTTTATTTCTTTTTTATATTATTTTTAATATTTATATTACTTTCTTTATAATTTAGAATATTAATATATATATTTAAATTAATAAATCTAAGTTATATAATTAATAATTATTAGATTTTTAAAATAATTAATCAGTAATACTTAACATTAAAAATTATATTTAATTATTTATTAATATTAATTATAATATAAAAATTACTATCTTATTAAATATATTCTAATCTATATAATATAAAGTATATTTTATATTAAACTTTTTATAATAATAAAAAATAAAGACTATTTTTATATTTTAAATATAATACTAAATAACTTAGTTTTTTATTACTTTTTCTTTTTTAAAAAATAAAGTTAATATTTAATATATAATTATAAAAACTATAATAAATCTTTTATAAGCTTTTCTTTAAGAGAGTATCTAAAAGTTATATTAATTACTTTTAATTAATTTAAATAAAAGAATAAATTAATTAGAAAATTAAATAGCTATTTATATTATTATTATTATTTTAAAATTAGTATTATTATTTTATTAGTAATTATAACTTATATTAACTTTAATTTATAAATATAACTCTTTATATTAGAAAAGTAATTTATTATATATAATAAGCTTAAAGAAGAAGAAAAAATAAGAAAGTAAATATAAAAGAGCTTATTATTATTATAATAAATTTAATATTATAATAATAATAGCTAATTACTATAACTTCTTACTAGCTAGTATTATAATATTCTTTATAATTACTAAATTATATTATATTTATATTAAGTTTAAGTTTATTTTTCTCTTTAAAACTTTACTTTTTAATAAGAAGTAAGCTAAATAGTTATATTAGCCTAGCTATTAAATTTACTATATATTTATAATATACTTAACTTAGGCCTAAATAGAGTATTATATAGAGGTTTTTATCTAGTTTTAGTATAGTTTTTCCTTTATTATTATTAATAGATATACTATATATTCTACTTCCTATAAGTAATAGATATATAATAATAATAATAATAATAAATATCTAGTTTATTTATTTTTTTAAAAATAGTTTAATAAAATTATATATATATCTAATATATTTAATAAACTTTAAAGTATTATTTCACTTTTTTAATCTTTATTTTTATTTATAACTAGAATATTTTTATTTTTTAATTTAAAAAGTTAAATACTAGTAAATTACTCTTGGTTTTTTAAGTAATCTAGCTTAATTCTTTTTAATTATTATCTTTATAATATAATTTTATTAAACCTTAGGCACCTAGCATAGTAGTTTAACTACTGTAATTAGAAGCTCCTAGCAGGCACTGACCCCTGTAAGCTCCACTGTGGCAAGAATTCTATAGTGGTCATATGACCTATATAACCCACTGTGGCAAATATATTAGCATAAGATATCCACTATAACCCGAAGCTTCTAGCAGGTATAATCTACTATTATAAGAGTTAGATAGATATAAATTTAGCTCTATTTTCCTTAGGATAGTTTTTAAAATAATAACTTCAATATACTTACTTTTCTATTCTATATCTATTACTAGAATAAGATTAGTTCTCTATAGTTTCTTAATATTCTTATATCTTGTATTTTATCTCTCTTTATAAGAACTTCTTATCTTTATAAGATTATTTATTTCTTTATAAGAGGGATTTCCCTTATATAATCTACGAGCTAGTTATAGTATATATTCCCTATCTTATAGAAGGTATTTACCCTAGACTCTCTAGTTTATATCTTAAACTTATACTTTCTAATAAATTTTATTTAATAAAAGTTAAAATATTAATATTTAATAATATAATTTAAAATTTAATAAATAGTCTTATAATTTATTTCTCTTTATAATATATGTTTTTATAAGTATAGCTATCTCTTTTAATATAATCTTAAGACTTTATATTATTAGTTTCCTTAGTTATTATTCTCTACTTCTTATATAAGAATTTATAATATTTAAATTTACTAATCTTAACCAAGAGAGTTTACTATATAGCTTTCTACTAATTTATATAAAGCTTATATTTACTATTCTAGCTATATTATAGAAATACTACTCGCATTATACTAAAAGCCTTCGGTTTAACAGATATAGGCAAAGACAGGGCATTAATACAGCAGCCTAAATATCCCCGTACAGTCCCACCGGAAAATTAAAGTGACAGGTCCCAAATCACACCAAAAATGGCCAAAACTTACCCTATAGAAACAGGAAAAAAACCACAGTCTAGTTAATTTACTAAATAAGTATATATATAAAACTATAATATTTTATAAAATATTATATATAATAGATATTATTTTAGTATAATATAGACTAGTAATATATACTCAAGATTTTAAGAAAGTGTATATGTTTATTAAAAATCCTATTACTATAAATGCGCTATAACTTACTATAACCAAGTTTCATGTTGCGTACCTTGCTTTAGACTTATATCTCTAAATTAAACTTTAATTAAATATTAAAATAAGTATAAAATATATTAATTTAGGTAATTTTTAATCTATACTGAAATATTAATAAGAAACCTTTTTATATCGCTATTTTATATAATATATAAAAGTGTGAGTTTTGGCTATTTTAGGTGCGTTTTGACACCTGTCACTTTAACCTTTCTGCCTGACTGTACTAACAGGGGCGTTGGACCTCTCTCTTGTGTGGGCCAAGACTTTTTGCCACGCAAGGTAATTAGACCACAGCTCACGGAGGCCCATGCAGGTCACGTGAATCATACTATCGTGGTCGTGCTGATAGTTTAAGTTACCTGCCACCTGTTCGAAGCATGCTATAGAGAATCCAGACGACTGAAGGTGCTGTAGTTGATGTGCACTGTAAGTTAGCCTGCATAGCTTTCCCGACAGCGTTGGATAACTGAACTCTGTACTGATTTACTGAGAGGCTATCGGACCGCTCTTATATTCAATCGTGTTCTCTTTGTTCTCTCGAAAGCTGGTCGACTTGAACTTCCTACCCTAACTTAAAATCGAACAATCTGCCGAACACTGGGAACTCCACATCCGCCGCCCTTAATTTTTGGGTAAATTAAACGCAGTACGCATCGCAACGAAGCAAAATGTCCGGTTTTCTTGAGAACGCGTACAGCCTAGTCCACCAGGATAATGCGTCCGACGTGCCTAGCGCCTCCGATCTCAGGGTGCAACTGGAGAAGGGCAGCGATGAGATCAAGATCGATACCATGAAGCGTATTCTCACAATCATGCTTAATGGTGATTCAATGCCTACGCTTTTAATGCATATAATACGGTTTGTAATGCCATCCAAGCATAAGCCGCTGAAGAAACTCCTATACTTCTATTATGAAATCTGTCCTAAGCTAGATACAAACGGCAAGTTGAAGCAAGAGATGATTCTGGTCTGGTACGTTATTACGTATCTGTTTTCACCGGATAAGAATCCATGGACTTATTATGGGCATCTTTAGCAACGGTATACGCAATGACCTCCAGCATCCGAATGAATATATCCGTGGCAATACGTTACGTTTTCTGTGCAAGCTGCGGGAGCCAGAACTGATCGAGCCTCTGTTATCATCTGCTCGATCATGCCTCGAGCATCGCCATGCCTATGTGAGGAAGAATGCTGTGCTTGCTGTATCGTCCATCTACTCTCACTCCCCTACACTTATCCCAGATGCTCCGGAGCTCATTGTCCTATTTTTGGATGGGGAGACGGATGCCACTTGCAAAAGGAATGCCTTCGCAGCTTTAGCTAGCATCAACCACGATGCAGCTCTGTTATATTTGAGTTCGGTTTTCGAAAGTATACCAAATGCGGAAGAGTTATTGCAACTCGTAGAGCTTGAGTTTATCCGCAAAGACGCACTCCAGAATTCTCAAAATAAGGTAAGTATGGCATTTCATAACTTGTTGAAGTATTTACTAAGCTAGTCAGGCTCGATACCTACGATTGATTTTTGACTTACTTGAGGCTGGCGCGTCAACAGTCGTCTATGAAGCAGCTTCTTCGCTGACTGCCCTAACAAGTAATCCAGTTGCTGTGAAGGCCGCTGCAAGCAAATTCATAGAGCTCAGTATCAAAGAAGCAGACAATAATGTCAAATTGATCGTTCTTGATCGTGTCGACCAGCTTCGCAAGAAAAACGAAGGCGTTCTTGACGATCTAACCATGGAGATCTTGCGTGTGCTTTCCAGCACGGATATTGATGTTCGACGGAAAGCGCTGAATATTGCTTTAGCGATGATATCAAGCAAGAATGTGGAGGAAGTTGTACTGCTGCTGAAGAAGGAACTGTCAAAAACTGTTGATCAAGAATACGAGAAGAATGCAGAGTATCGATCCCTTCTGATACACTCCATTCATCAATGCGCCATCAAGTTCTCTGAGGTAGCTGCCAATGTCGTGGAGCTTCTTATGGACTTCATTGCAGATTTCAACAACGCATCAGCTGTTGATGTCATCAATTTCATTAAAGAAGTTGTAGAAAAATTCCCCACTCTTCGAACTCCCATTGTTGAACGTCTTGTGTCGACACTGAGCGAGGTGCGTGCCGGAAAGGTGTATCGAGGTATTTTATGGATTATAGGCGAATACTCCCTAGAAGAGAGAGATATTCGAGATGCTTGGAAACGGATACGAGCCAGTTTAGGAGAGATTCCTATTCTTGCCTCTGAGCAGCGTCTACTGGAGAACCAAGACGGTGATGAGATAAAGACGACAGAGATCAGCAGCGCACCCAGATCAACTGCTGCCAGTGGTTCCCGTAAAGTTCTAGCAGACGGCACATATGCAACAGAGACCGCGCTCACTAGTCAGTCTTTTGCCACGGCAAAACTTGAGGCTGTCAAAGCTGCCAAGAAGCCACCCTTGCGACAGCTCATTCTGGACGGGGACTATTATTTGGCTACAGTTCTTTCTTCATGCCTGGTAAAACTTGTCATGCGGCATTCCGAAATATCTTCAGACGGTGCTCGTACAAATGCTTTGAGAGCTGAAGCCATGTTAATTATGATTTCTATCTTGCGGATTGGGCAGTCACATTTTGCAAAGGCACCAATTGATGAAGACTCAGTGGATAGGATAATGTCTTGTGTACGATCTCTGGCCGAATTCGTTGATAAGAAAGATTTGGAGACTGTTTGGCTTGGTGATACTCGAAAAGCTTTTCGAGCTATGGTACAGGTTGAGGAGAAGAAGCGAGCAGTGAGGGAGGCTTCCGAGAGAGCAAAGACAGCAGTGCAAGTTGACGATGTCATCTCGATTCGACAATTGTCCAAGAAGAATGCTATCGATGGCATGGATGAAGTCAAGGTGGATTTAGAACGCGCAACTGGTGGCGAAGCGACCACAGAGGATCTGTCATCAAAATTGAGCCGCGTCGTACAACTAACAGGCTTTTCTGATCCGGTCTATGCTGAGGCGTATGTCAAAGTTCACCAATTTGACATAGTTCTTGATGTTCTACTTGTCAATCAAACAACAGATGTGCTACAAAATTTGTCCGTTGAGTTTGCGACGTTAGGAGATCTGAAAGTGGTAGAGCGACCCACGACTCAGAATTTAGGACCTCATGACTTTTATAACGTGCAGTGTACTATCAAGGTATCATCGACAGACACTGGCGTTATATTTGGCAACGTTGTTTATGATGGTGCTCACTCTACAGACACCAACGTCGTTATTCTTAATGATCTCCATGTTGACATAATGGATTACATACAACCGGCGACCTGCACAGAGACACAATTTCGGACCATGTGGACTGAGTTCGAGTGGGAAAACAAAGTGAATATTAACTCGAAGGCAAAGTCACTACGGCAATTCTTGGATCAACTAATGGCTTGTACAAACATGAACTGTTTGACTCCGGAAGCAAGTCTTAAAGGTGACTGTCAATTTTTGAGCGCCAATCTCTACGCTCGAAGTGTCTTTGGTATGACATCACTATTCATAGTTTTTTAAGCCATGATTAATATGCTAACTTGATAAAAAGGGGAAGATGCACTTGCCAACCTAAGCATTGAGCAGGAAGGAGATGATGGACCAATTACAGGCTTTGTCAGAATACGAAGCAGATCACAAGGCTTGGCTCTAAGCTTAGGGTCGTTAAAAGGATTAAATAAGATTGGTTCCTTGGTCTAACTATACAATGTTATAATGTTCTTATATTATAATGCTGTTCTAAATAAGATGTTAAGTAATTTAATTAGCTAAGTAATATTAACTAAATAATATTAACTACCGAGGAATATAAATACAATTATTATATTAAATGAAGAAATAATATATAAGGTAAATATATTTTATTTATATAGCTAAAATATAATTATAATTTATAATAAGTATTAAAGTAAATAAAAAAATAGATTCTATTTTATTTTAATACTTAATTAAGTTAAAGGAATTTTATACTTTCTTAATATACTTTTATTATTACTATTAATAACTTATTATTTTAGTTAATTATTATATATTTATATAATAAACTTATACTATATTTTCTTATATATAAAATTAGTAGAATAATTTTAATAAATATTAATTACTTAAAAAATAAATATAAATAATTAAAATTTATAGTAAGCTTTTATTATTCTAGGATTTTTATTTAAAAAATTAAGTTTTTAAAATATAGTTACTAATTATATAATATCTTATAGTATATAATATACATTTTCTATTAATAACTATTTTCTTTTACTAATATAATTATTATAATATTTATATTATTTTACTATTAACTCTTTATATAATAAATAATATAAAGTAATAAAATAAAAAAAGATTATAAGTTATATTTATTAAATAATATTTACTTTTTAAAGATTTTATATAATTAAGTAAATTTTTATATATTTTTACTTTAATAAAACTATTTATTATAAGAGAGTAAGTTATTAACTTATTTAGTATACATTTTAAAAGTAAATTTATAATAATGAAAATTATATACTAGAGTCTCTTTATAAAAGCTATTTATATAATACTAGATAATATTTCTATTAAACTATAGGCACCTAGTATAGTAGTTATAATAGTAGTTACTATAGCTAAAAGTAGTATAGCAAGCCTAGCTCGCTGTAGCCTAGTGCTATCAGAGGTATAACTTACTATAGCCTAGTGCTAATAATAGCTTGGCTTACTGTAGTAGGAGCTATAAGGTTTAAACTACTTCTATTTACTTCTATTACTTTCCTTAGCTATTATTAAGTATTTCTAGTTCTTATTAGCTTAAATAGAAGCTTACTAAAGATTATTAATATTTACTAAAGCTTATAAATAAAATAGAACTAGATAGAATTTTATAAAATAAAGAAAAGAAAGTTTATAAAAGGAGATTTATTTTCTTATAATAGTTTTTAATTTAATAACTTTAATATACTTACTTTTCTATTTTATATCTTTTCTCTAGAATAAGATAAGTTCTTTATAGTTTTCTAATATCTTTATATCTTATACTTTATCTCTATTTATAAGGATTTTTATTCCTTTATAATAGGGATTTCCTATACTTAATCTATAAGCTAGCTATAGTATATATTCCTTGCCTTGTAGAAGGTATTTACTCTAGATTCTCTAGTTTATTTATACCTTAGATATATATTTTCTAATAATTTCTAGTAAGAAAAGATATAGAAAGAATAGCTCTATATAGTTTACAACCAAGTCTCTATCTCTATATATAAAATAATAAAGAATAAATATAATTACTATATTATAATACTTAAAACTATATTATAATTTATAAGTCTATACTCTTATAAGTATTCTTACTTTTATAACTACTATAATAAAAAATAACTTTAATAATATTAAATTATATATCTTTATAAAAGTAAAATATAGTCTCTTTATTAAAAAATAGTACTAAAATATAAAAAAGAAATATAAGCTCTCTAAATAAATAATATATAAAGTTCTATATTATTATAATTAAATATAAATATTCTATAAGGAAAGTAAATTTATAAGCTTAGATATAGAATTAATAATTAAGTTATTTAGTATAAATTATATTAAGTTATTTAAAGCTTTAAGTAAAGTAAAGAAGTTAACTTTTTAAGACTTTTATATTAATTATAAAACTAATAACTTATAAAGTATTATTTATTATTATAGTAGTACTTAACTTGGAAATTAAATAAATAAATATAAAAATAGCTTTCTTATATAATATTATAAATAAAGAAATATATATTAAATAGTTTATAATTTATAATAATAATATAAATTATATTTATAAATTTAATAAAGTACTTTATAATTTTAAGTAAGCTCTTTATATATAAAATAAAATTCTTATAGTTTTCTTTATTAAGTTAGATTTCTAATTAATAATAGTAAACTTAAATTTCTATATAAAAGAAAATATATTTATTATTATTTATATTAATAATTATAAAAGAGCTAGATATATAAAACTTATTAAATTACTAGTAATACTCTAGGTTATATAAAGAAGATAACTAGTAAAGAGTGTAATATAATATTACTATAATTATCTAATATATAGAGACCTAGGGAATCTTTAGAGAAACCCTTATAAGTTAGAGAGAGATAAATAGCGAGAAGTATAGAGGACCTTAGAAGAAGAACCTTAAGCTTTAGTCTTAAAATAAAGAGAGACTTATCTTAATATCTACCTTACTTATATTTATAAACTACTATTATAATAACTATTAGAAGGTATAGGTCTAAGGCATAGACTAGGGAGTCTAGAGTAAACACTTTCTACAAGGTAGAGAATATGTACTATAACTAGCTCGCAGGTTATATAGAGGAAATCCCTCTTATAAAGAAATAAATAACCTTATAAAGATAAGAAATCCTTATAAAGAGAGATAAAATATAAGATATAAGAATATTAAGGAACTATAAAGGACTAATCTTATTCTAGTAATAGATATAGAATAGAAAAGTAAGTATATTAAAATTATTATTCTAAAAACTATTCTAAGGGAAATAGAGCTCTATTTATATCTATCTAACTCTTATAATAGTAGGTTATACCTACTGAAAGCTTTAGGTTATAGTGGATATCTTATGCTAATGTATTTTACTATAGTGAGTTATATAGGTTATATAACTACTATAGGATCCTTGCTATAGTAGAGCTTATAGGGGTCAGTGCCCGCTAGGAGCTTCTAATTACAGTAGTTAAACTACTATACTAGGTACTTAAGATTTAATAATAACCTTCTTATTATTAATAAAAATATTAATAAGATATCTATATTAAAAAATATACTTATATAAGATTTAAAATAATTAATTTTAAACTTTATAAAGTTTATTTTAAAATCTTTATATAATATAATAAATAATAAAAAGCTATTTATATTAATTAGGAAGCTTATATTTAAAAATTAATCTCTAGTTATATCTTTAATATTAAAAGTAGTAGTAGTATTAGCTAGTTTTCTAGATATTAAGTAATAATTATACTTATAAAGAACTTAATAAATTATAAGAGCTTAAAATATATTAAGACTTAATATTATTTTATAAGGAAAAAGATAGAAAGTATATAAATTATATTAAACTATATCTTTAGAAATAAAATAGTTATTAATAGCTTTATTAAACTACTAGTAAAAACTCTCTTCTATAAGTTCTATAATACTCTTAAGCTCTAGGTACTTAAAATAAGTAAGAGCTTATAATTAGTAGAAATAATATATAACTTATAATACTCTTATCTTCTTTAAGTAAAAGAATTAAATATAAAGCTATAAAGATAAATAAAGATATTAATATAAGAAGATAACTAGAGTAGCTATATATATAAGTATAAATGAAAGTAATTTATCTATCTTAATTATAATAAATTAAGTTAATTAATAAGTTCTATTATATTTATATTTAATAAAATAGAAGAATAATACTTTATATTATATTATTTAAATTATTTAAAACATTCTTAATAAATATAAAGTTAATAGTATTTATATATATTATAACTATTATAAATATTTACTTTTTACTATCTCTTTATATTATATTATTATATTAAAGAAAATGTAAAAAATAGATACTAGAATAAATAAACTTCTATTTATAGTTTTTTTAGTAACTAATATTTCTAAATAACTAAGTTAATCTAGATTACAATTATTATAATATAATAAGTAAATAAGTAATATAGAAACTTAATTTTTAAAATCTTTATATTTATTTAATTATATATACTTAATAATAACAAGAATATAGTAAAAATAGTAAATCTCTTAAGTAATTTACTATATTTTTCATTTAAATAGTTAATATTACTTAGTTCTATATTATATTATTCTAGGCCTAGTAAAGGATATTATTTTAAGTTTACTTTAATTATATTATATTTTATTTAACTCTTTATTAATTATAGAGAATTTATAATAAGAAATATAAATAATTTAACTATACAAGAATTCTCTTAATATTTCACTTTACTTATAATATAAAAAATTATATACTCTTTTTATATAATAATAATATAAAGAGAGTTAAAATTACTATTCTCTTTAATTTTCTTTATAATTATTAATATCTATAAATTTATAATAATTATTATTTATTTAAAGTAAGAGAAATATTTAATTAATATTCTTTATTAAACTCTTTTATAAAATTTATAATTTTTACTAATCTCTTTAATAAGGAGAAGATATTTAAATTATTTTTATATTATAGTACTTCAATTGCTATATATATTTCTAAAAGAATTAAAGTAAATATTCTCTAGACTTATATTAAGGATCTTTTAATAATATATTATAGATTTACTTACTTAAGTTTTAATAATAAATAAAAAATATTATTAATAAAGACTAGATTTAAGTAAATATATTATTAGATATAATACTAGTTATCTTTATATATAAATCTAGAGGTAGTTAGTAATTTTGTATAAATTACTATACTTTTAATAAAGTTATTAAATAAAATTATTATTTATTACTCTTTATTAAGAAGACTCTATACTCTATCTTTAAAGTATATTAATTTATTAAGCTATATATATATTATATCTTATTAAATTTAAATTATTAATAGTAAAGAATATTTTATTATTTTCTATATTAAATTTAAGTTATTTAAATAATTTATTTATCTCCTTAGCTTATATTAATAATATTCTAGAGATATATTAATAAATGATTAAAAAGCTCTCTTAATAACTTTATTATTATATACTTAAAAAAATATATTTATTTACTTAAAAAGTACTAAAGTTAATTATATAATAAAGATATATATAATTCTTAATTAATTAAAAAATATTAGCTAATATAATAATAATAATAAATATACTTTTATTATAAAAAAGATAAAATATCTTAAATATATTATTAAAGTAAAAGGTTTTATTTATTTTAATTTAAAGAAGATAATAATAATTAAGAAATAGAAATTTTTATAAAAGTATATAAAGTTTATAATTTCTTTAAATTTACTAATTTTTATTAAAATTTTATTTTAAACTTATCTTATATTATTAATTTATTAATATATTTTATTAAAAACTGGTTTTTTATTAAAAGACTAAGGAGAATTTAATATTTAAATAATTAAAGTTTATATTTATTTTATATTTAATTTTTATATAGTAAAATCTTATAAAACTTATTACTCTTAAAGTAAATTACTAAAAGCTAATACTAGGAGATTATTTATTATAATATAAGAAAGATAATACATTTTACTTTATAGTATATTACTTTATATAACTTACTTAAATAAATAAAATTATATAATTTATAATAAAGAGCTTTTAATAATTATCTTTTACTTTAAAACTTAAATATTTAAATTATAATAAACTAGCCCTAGAGTATATTATAAGTAGATATTAATTCTTATATTAATATACTTAAAGAAGAAGATTCTCTTTAAATAAAAGAAAGAAGTTTCCTTCTTACTAAAGCTAATTATAATTTATACTTAAGCTCCCTATTCTAAAGATAACTTAAGCTAAAGCTTAAGTTTATAATAAAACTCTAAACTATTTATAACTTATTTACTATTTTTATTAATTTTAAAAATTTAAAGTATTTTATATAAAGTTATTTATTATTATAATATTAAATATATAAGTTAAGTTACTTTTATATTTTAATTATAATTTAAAGATTTATTTTAGTTTCTAAATTAAATATTTTAATATACTATCTTATTATAAATAAGAAGAGATAAGTAAAAAGAAATAAGTTAAGTAAGTCTTATATTTAATTATAACTTTATTTATATATATATATATAGATAATATGTTGATATTTTAAATTCTAGCTCTTAATAAAATCTATTCTTTTAATAGTATTAATATACTTATAAATAATTATTTATAAGCTCTCTAGAATTAAGATATTTAAGAAGATAAGATATATAAAAATTCCTTACTTCTATAGTTACTTAAAATTAAATTATAGATTATATTATTAATATATATAAAGTACTTATTTATGGAGATTACTTATAATTACTAGTATAAGAATTATTATTAATAATAATATAAAGAGTTTATATATTATAAATAATAAATTATTTAAATAATAATAATATATTTTATTATCTTTATTACTAATATTACTAGAATCTCTTATAATTATTATTTATATTAAATTAGTTTTAGTAATAAATTTTAGTAAACTTTATAATTAATTTATTTATTGAAGAGCTTAATAATCTATATTATATAATAATTATTATAAATTAATTAATAAAGTATATATTATTAGAAGTAATAATATTTATATTAATAAATATATATATAAAATAGTTTTTAAGATATTTAGTACTATATTTAAAAAAATTAAATTATTAATAACTATAATTTAAATTAAGTAAAGTAGTTTTAGATTACTTTATATATATTAGGAGATTTAGATAGTTTTATATATTTATATATTCTTCTTATAACCTAACTAGATAATATATTTACTTTTATACTAGCTTTTCTTAAATAATAAATTATTCTTTATAATGAAATAAGTTTAAATAAGCTATTAAATAAGTTTAATATTAACTTAATATAATATATAAATAGTTTATTTAAATATATCTAGCTTATAAATATCTTCTAGATTAATTATATATTACTAAAGAGTTATATAATTTAATTTCTAGTTTATTTATATTAAAGTCTAAAGTTAATATAAGCTATAATAGTTTTCCTATAAAATAATAATAAAACTTAATAAATTATTTAAAATACTTAATAGAATATTTTTAAATAAGTAATAAAATATACTTATTTTACTAGAGATTACTAAGGAATTAGATATTAAAATATAAAGTCTATATCTATATCTTATATATAATAATTAATTGATAATTTAATTTTTAAAGAATTCTCTTAAAAAATTAAAAATAAAATTTAAATATATAAATATTTATAATTACTAGTTTAAAGAATATATTTAATAATAAATAATTTCTATTTTCTATAAATAAAGTATAAAGCTTAAAGTTAATAATTTAATAAAGGCTCTATAAGGGAAGTAACTTAAAGAGAGTTACTATTAACTTAAGCTTATTAATCTAGAGAAATATATCTTAATTTACTAAAAGAAAGATCTTAAAAGTATTTACTTAAAGAAATCTTAAAATTATAATAAATTTAAGAAATAAGGTTATATTAGAGATATAAGAGCTAAATATAAACTTTATAAAGTAAAGTATAATAAAGTAAAAATAATAAAAGAAACTTATAATAGATTACTTATTATAAATAAAGGTTTTTAAAAAGAGAAAATATATTATTTTAATATTTATATAATATAATTTTTATAATAATATATTATTTAATTTTCCTTTATTTAATATTAGCTTATATAATTTAAATATTAAAAATAGAGCTTAGACTTATACTTATCTCTATAACTATAGCTACTTTAGGTTACTAAATATAATTTAACAAAAATAATATTATTAAGAAAGTACTAGAGAGATTATAAAATTAATATTAGTAAAATAAAGCTTAAGAGTATAAAAAACTAGCCCTAGAGTATATTATAGATAGATATTAATTCTTATCTTAATATGTTTAAAGAAGAAGATTCTTTAAGATAATAGAAAACAAGTTCCCCCTTTACTATAGCTAAGTATAGTCTATACTTAAGCTCCCTACTCTAAGAATAACCTAAGCTAAAGCTCGAGTCTATAATAAAGAGATAATTCTAAAATTACTTATATTAATTAATATAAGTTACTTAAGTTATATTATTTATAATAAGCTCTTTAAGTACTTACTTTTACTTAGTACTAGCTATTACTTTATCTAGCTAGAGTAAATAATAAATATAAAAAGTAAGAGACTTTCTTTTATTTTATAGTACTATTTAAAGTATTAAATAAGACTTAAAATAATAAAATAAACCTTAAAATAAATCTAAGAACTTATAAAGTAATAAAAATAGTAATAGTAGTAGAAATTCTTTATTATATATAATATAATAAATATAGTAAGGCTATTAACTTATAATAAGTTATATAATTATAATTAGTAATATAATAGTAAAGTTAAAAATAAAGAATAATATATACTAGCTTAATTAAAAGGAGGGAGAGAGAAAAAGAAGTAGAACTATCTATAGTTAATATTTATATTATATTATTAAAATATAAATATCTTAAATATATATAATAGAATTATAATTAATAGATAATATATATAAATAAATTAAAAAGTAAAATAATAGAAGGGGTCTAGATTATAAGAGATAATAATAATTAAAGTTAAATATAATATTAATTAAGAAAATAAAATATAAAGAAGCTAAATTTAAATCTCTAGTAAGCTTTAGCTTAAGGGGATATATTAAACTAGAGGCTTATTATATAATATAAGGAGTATTTTTAAAATATATAAGTAGAATAGTAAATATAAGCTTTATTAATAGTAGTAGAAAGTTATATATTAAACTACTCTAGTTAAGCTTAGTATATATAGATAATCTAAATCCTTAAGTAAGAAGTAAGGAATAATAATTAGAATAATTAATAATAATAATTATAGTACTATAGTTTAATAATGAGTAATTCTAATAAGTACTTAAGTATATATAAAGTATATAATATAGATATTTAATTAAATAACTTATAATACTTATTTAAATATTTTTCTAATTTTTAAAAATATAAGAGTTAACTTTATAGCTAATTTTAATATATACTTAATTTTCTCTCTAGCTAAAGTTAAAATATACTTACCTTTAATAATAGTTTTCTAAAGCTCTTTTAAAATATAATAAAGAGTAAATTAGTAATATATAAATATTTAATATATCTAATTTAATAAGCTTTATATCTCTTTTTATTACTAGGTAAATACTTAGTCTTCTTAATTTATATAAAGTACTTAATATAAAAAAGATATATTTTTAAAATTTATTTAATAAACTTATTTTCTTTATTATTTAAATCTCTTTTAATAAAATAGCTATTTATAATATATTTTCCTAATTATTAAAATATTAATACAGTATATTTAAAATTAAAGATAATAATAATATAATAAATATATCCTTATAACTAGCTTTTTAAAATAAATTATTATTATTATAAAATAGTATAAAAATAATATAAAAATATAAAGTTAAAGAAAAGAAAATAAAGAAAAAAGAAAAAAGAAAATAAAGTAATAAAGTAATAATATTAAGAAAGTAAATAAAGATATTAAAATAAAGAATAAAACTTACTACTAGAGATAATAATCTCTAGTTATATAGATTTATAATACTTAATATAAGTAATAATATTATAATAACTAGAAAAGTATACTTTTCTTTATTATTATTATAATTTCTTAAAATTAATTATTTAATATCTTTTATTAAGTATATTATTATAATAACTTATTTAATTAAATAAATATATATATTATTATTTTAAACTTGAGCTTTAGCTTAAGTTATCCTTGGAATAAGGAGCTTAAGTATGGACTACGCTTAGCTATAGTAAAGAGGAAACTTATTCTCCTTCAAGAAAATCTTCTTCTATAAGTATATTAATATAAGAATCAACACTTATTTGTAATATTCCCTAGGGCTAGTTTATTATAATTATTATATTAATTAGAGATATTAATAGTTCTCTTATTATAATTAATAAATCTATGGCTCTTAAACTTTTATAAAGTATAGTATTTTATTAAGCTTATCTAGTAGTTAGATTATATATATATATATTTTCTATCTTAATATATAAACTATATTTATAGAGAGATAATAATATTAATACTTCACTAATACTTTATAAATATTATATATATAGTAATAGCTCTTAGGTAAATTAAGAGTATATTATTAGCATATAAGTATATTATAATCTTAAGTTTTAGTTTAAGTTATTTTTAAAATAAAGAACTTAAATATATATTATATTTAGCTATAGTAAAAAAGAAACTTTACTTTTCTTATTTAAAGAATTTTCTTTTTTTTTAAGTATATTAATAAAAGAATTAATTTATATAATAAGTAAGAGATAGTAAAATATAAAGAAGATTATTATATATATACTATAAACTTACTATAATTTCTTTATTACCTAGTTTACTAAGTTTTCCTTAGTAATAATTTATTTCTTAATATAATATTATTAGTAAAGAAGAATACTTTAAAGTATATATCTAATATTATTTATAAAACTTATCTTTAATATATATAGGAAGATTACTTAGTTATAAATTTACATTTTTTAATAAAGTTATTATACTTTATAATTAGTAATTACTAAGAGCTAAAGTATTATACTATAGTATTAATGGAATTTTATAATGCCTTTATGTATATTAATAAAGCTTTATATATTATTTACTAATATCTTTATTAATAATATTATTATTTTCTTTTATATTATTAAAGAGTATTTTAAGTATCTTAAATTACAATTTAAATTATTTATATATAAGAATTTAACTTTCTATTTAATTAAGACCTAGCTAAACTATTTAAATATATAGATAGTAGAATTTTATATAAATAAGTTCAATTAAACTATAATAACTAAGTAAGTTATAGCCTTTATTATATTATATTAAATATTATTATATATATTAAAATAAATAGTTATTTTAATATATATATATAATTATTTCCTTTTAAGTATATAGTAATATAATTTATACTACTAGAAATTTTTAAAAGATTAAAACCTTAACTTCAATTTATATAATAAACTTAAGTTTTAAAAACTATATCTAGCTAATATATATATACTTATATTTATAAATACCTTAAAATTATTTATAATTCTAAAACTAATTAAACTCCATAAGTATTTAATTAATTTAATGTATAAAATATATTATAGAAATATAAATTTAAGATAGCATTATAATTTAGAGCTTTGAGCTACTTGAAATAAAAATGTGTAAAGGGATTGTTTTATATAGAAGTTAAATCATATACTTTTACTGCATCTTCAAGTCTCCTTTTCTTTTAGCACTAGAATCTTGGTAGCCAACTCTTGCTCTATGACTCGGCCCTAGTGAGTACAGCGCGCCTGCCCCAAATACAACCAATGCCCCAAGTATAGTATCATACTGCAATGAGTTGCCGAATAGCCAGATGCTTAAGAATAAACTTGCGAGTTTACGAACGCTTAGGACTATTGTGACTGTAAGTGCAGATGATTTTGCGGCAAGGAGATTGACGCCACGGATACAGATGTATTGCGTAAAGACATTGATTATCAGATACAAGACTTGGCTCGGAACGAGCGAGAGGACTTGTGTGAAGACCATCCCTGAAGGAGCGACAAAAGGGGCACTGCTAACTAATCGACTCATGTCGCGAAGCAGTGAACGAGAGAAGGGGAGAAATAGCGGGAGAGATAGGGCATGGGAGTAAAATAGATTTTCTCTCCAGTGAGGTCCATATTTTCGATATGTAGCCTCCGTGTATAGACCCATGATGGCTGATAAGACTTGGGCGACAAAAATTATTGCAAGACCATTGTTGAAGCTAAACCGAGAGCTTTGCATCGAATCATCCTTAAATAGCACATATATTAGAAACCAGCTTGACAGTGAGGGTTGGGAGGTGAACCTTCGCTTTTGCATCAGCCCAGGCTGCCTGAATGACACCGAGGCTGAGCAAGATGACGGCGACCACTTGAATGCGGCTGTAGGTTTTGCCATATAAGTAGCCTCCCACCATCGTGGTGATGCTCCCCCCCGATCTTAAAATGATGTGTACCGGAACAGATATATCATAGCTGAACGCATGATTGTTAAGTACATTAATGCTGAAAAATAGAACAATGTTCACAAGCCAGCGCCGCACCGGAACATTATTGGCTGAAATGAACCATGGTGGCCGGGTTTTATCGAACTGCGCAACATACCCAGTGACAGCTACAAAGAGAAACTGCACAAAAGTCACCAAAGTACCTACCCCAACAGTTAGCAATTGCAATTTTGAGAGTCATTGTTGATCTGTAAGATTCATCCTACCACTAGATGGTTCGAAGCTTTGATAAGTTAGTTATGCAGCACCTGGTTTAACTCTTCATACAGCGTTCTAATCGTGACGTAAACTGACTTTATGATAGCCTCTAGAGCATAGACCTAGGAATAGATCATCAGTTTCATCCAGGAGTACTATTCCATTAGGGGCTAACATTAGAACAGCATCCACCAAATATCAAGCTGAGTACCGCAAATACTGAAAGCATAGACGTTCTTAGTCCACCAGTAAAACTGTCCAGCCCTGCAACGTGGCAATTGTTTTTGGCCATGCCTTGCCCGTTGGAACTGCTAGTGATGCTCATGCTAGAGTAGCTTTAGATATAATAGACTCCCCTTGGCTGGTAGGAAGCATGTTATTGATATAGTAAAATTACAAAGCTTCATCAATTGAACTCATTTGAATACTAGGTTAATTAACTATATATAAATAAAAATACATTAAACTTAATTAAATACTTTTTAATTATAAAAACTAATTAATAAATAATTAAATTTTAAAAGAGAAAGTTAAATATATAAATAGAATATATTTATTTATTATTAAATAACTATAGAAACTAGAATTAATTTTAATTAAAGTAATTTATATAATATTCTTTAAGAAAATTTAAATTATTTTTAATTAGTAAATGTAATATAAAGCTAGTATTATATAATAAGTTAAAATAATTAGAGATTAAGTTATTTTATATTTAATATTCTTAGATACTTTATATAAAGATAATATATTTCTTACTTATTTTAAATATATAATATTATTATTATAAATATATAAAATAGTACTAAATATTTAATGCTTTATCTCTTTATAATGAAGGCTATTTAAGTTATTATAGTAATTTACGATATAATAATAATAAAGAGAAAGAGAATTAAAAAGTATCTAAATAAAGAGCAAGTTATAATTATAATTAAAATATCAACTAAATAACTAAAATAATAGCTAATAATAGCTAATAATAAGAAAGAATACCTTAATATATAAGATAATTATTAAAGTAAAGAAAAAGAAATAGTAAATAATTTATAATTTAAATAGAAATACTTTATTATTAAAATATTTATAGAAAATAAAAAAGAGAATTATTATAATAAGTTTAATTTTATAAAGAATAATATTAAAGAAAATAATTTTAATAATTATTATTTATTAAATAATTTAGCTTATAGTTATTATTTTTAGAGAGCTTACTTTAATATAATAATTAGAGTTTCTTAAGATAGTTAATATATTTACTATTTAGATACAGAGAATATATATATAATTTAATTACTAGGTAGATCTAATAGAGTACTATACTATATAGGAGTTTAAGAGTTATAGATTTATTAATTATAATAAGAGGCTTATTGATAGTTCTAATTAATATATTAATATATATTTTAAATAGGTTATTATAATAATATACCTAATAAAGAGATATTATATAATTAATTTTAAGAAATAATAATAATAATAAAAAAGAGTATATTTTTCTAGTTATTATAATATTATTACTTATATTTAGTATTATAAATCTATATAACTAGAAATTATTATCTTAAGAGATAAGTTTTATTCTCTATTTTACTATACTTATATTAAGAGATTTAAAATAATACTAGTATTTAAAAAGTATAATTATTAAAATATAGTACTTTAAATAGTAAAGTTTTAAATATTTAATAAGCTAGTTATATTATAAATTATTATTTAATTTCTATATTTTTAATTAATAAGATATTATTAGATTTAGAAAATAAGTTATTATTAAAAAGTAAAAGTTAGTAAGCTAGGTAACTAGGAACTTGCGGTAGACTTATAATATATATAATAATCTCCTTGCTATCTTACTACTACTTAATTATTATATAAGTTACTTCTTTCTCTCTCTATAACTACTATATAGCCTCCCCCTTGCATTTTAAGGCTATTTGCCTAGAGATTTATATCTTAAGTACCTATAGTCTAATTAGCTAGTTTAGCTTCTAATAAGTCCTTATTTAATATAATAGCTATACCTTAGCTATTTAATTACTAAACTACTATAATATAGTAAGCCTAGTGCCTTCTTTAGCTATTAAATTATAAATATTCTTATAATAAGTTCTATTAATATAACTTTTAATAAGAGACTAGTTTCTTATTATCTTTATATATATATAATAAGGCTCTACTAGATAATAGTTAGTTAGTAATATTATTATAGTAATATAGCTATTAGCCCTTTCTTAATATATTTAATAGTTATTATAATATAAGTAGTAAATTAATAAGAAAACTCTAATTATAAATAGCTATTATATAGTAACTAAATCCCTTATAAGTAAGTTACTCTCCTTATAATAATTAATTTTCTTTTTCTTTTCTTCTTTTTTAAGCTTTAATTAATTTTATAAGTAGTCCTACTTACTTACTATAGCTTTATTATTAAAAGTAGGCTTTCTAGCTATAAGACTACTATTAACTTAATAAAAAAAATTAATTTACTTTAATATCTCCTTAATATAAGTCTCCTAGCTTATTTACTATTATTTTATTATTAATTATAATTAAACTTATAATACTTTTCTTTATTTAATATTATATTTACTTCTTTATATAAAACTCTCTAGTATATTACTATAAAATAGCTACTAATTTACTAGTATAGTAAAGTAAGCTCCTTATTTAATAACTTTATTACTTCTCTATATATAATTCTCTTATACTTTACTAGAGAATAGTTATTAATATAATTATAAGTAAAGTACTATTAAATTAATATCTCTTAATAATATATTTATTATTATTATAGATCTTATAATTTAGCTTTATATATCTAGGCCTAATATAGCTCTTAATATTATATTTATAATATTTATTATTATATTATAATAATATAAAGGCCTTTATAAATATTAACTTACTTTCTCTTTTTAAGTTTATAATATCTTTATTACTATTTAATAATATAAAAGCTAATAATAGCCTAAGAGTAATTATATTATAATTCCTATTTTTATTATACTAGATATTAATAAAGGCTATAATATTAACTTCTCTAAAGATAGCTTCTACTTATAATTCTACTATATAAAATCTATACTAAATCTCTAGGAGGCTATTATTAATTACCTATCTTTATAATACTAGTAATAAATATAAGACTATAAAGAGAATATAATTTTACTTTTTAAATTAATTTAGAAACTTAGCTTTAATTTAAGTTTATTTTAAAAAGAATTTTTTAAATAACTAGCCCTTAGTTTATTATATATATACTAATTTCTATTTTATTATTAATTTATAGCTATATAAGTCTTTTATTATTTCTTTAAAAAATATATATAATTTGTTAAGAATTATCTCTAGAAGTAATTTCTTTAGAGCTAGCTAGTTAAAGTTATATTATATAATTTTTTTAATATATTAGCTAGTTAATAAGACTTTTAATTATTTAATTTAATAATAATAAGTAATTTTTTAATATAAATATTAATATTATATTTATATAACTATAAATTACTTTACTCCTTATATTTATAGATATATATTTAATTTACTTCTTTTCCTCCTCTTTAATATATATTCTAGCTATTAAGTAATTATACTAATATTATAATATAATAATAACTACTTATTTAAAAGTTTTATTCTTAATATATAAATATTTTATAGATTATATCTCTTCTCTCTCTTCTTCTAGGTTTTTAATTTTCTATTTCTTATTAATAATTTACTTTTATAATATAACTATCTTATTATATAGCAAGAGGCAATTAGTATTTAACCTATATCAAGTTATTTATTCTAAGTCTAGCCTAATTAGGTAATATAAGGCTACCTATATTAGCCTTATAGTAAAAGGTCTTAGTATTTAGTATACTAGCCTTATATAGTAATAATTGCCTAATCTATCTACACAATAGTCCATTATATTATATAGCCTCTTATAAACTATCTAATAGCTCTACCATGCCTCTTTTACTACCTTAACTAGCTGCTGATAAGTCTCGTCAGTATTAGGTGCGTGGAGTGTCCTAATTAGGCTAGATTTAGAATAAGTGACTTGACATGGGTCAAATACTAATTGCCTCCCACTATATTACTATACTCTAGCTAGCTCTTTTTATAATATTTTAATTTTTATTATGATTAGGTTAGGGCCTTAAGGCCTAATTAGAACTTAAATACTAAAGAGATATAAAGTTAATAACTTTCTTATTTTAGAGTTTAATAAAAAAACTTAATATTATCTTATAAGAAGTTTATTATAAAGTTAATATAATCTTATAGTAACTCTTTAGTACTTGAGTTAATTATATTTATATTTTATATTATTCTCTTTATTAATTAATAGTTCTAGTTTTTAGAGAAAAACTAATATATTAAATTTAGAAATTAAATTATTATTAAAAAGTAAAAATTAGTAAGCTAAGTAACTAGGAACTTATAATAAACTTATAATATATATATATATAATAATCTCTTTATTATTTTACTACTACTTAATTATTATATAAGTTATTTCTTATTCTCTTACTATAATTATATATACTTACGTTTTTAAAGCTATTTAACTAGAAATCCTTACCTTAGGTATCTATAGTCTAATTAGCCCGATTAACCCCTGATAATAACTTACTAGTAACTTTATAGCTAACTAGCTACTACTTCTTATTATCCTTAGATATCTTAATAAATATAACTTACTTTAGTACTACTAGCTTCTTATTATTATTAAAGAATTACTATATTATAAATTAATAATAAACTAGTAATAAGATAATAATAAGATAGTACTTATATTAATAATAATAATAATTTTAATAAGAATTTATAAAGAGTTTATAATATTAAGAGCTAGTAAATTATAGAACTTTCTATAATAAGCCCCTTTAAATTACTACTAGAGTATAGTAATTATAATAAAGCTTACTAGTAAAATAATAAAAGCTTTTTTACTAATAGTAAGTTATTAAATAGTTTATTATTATAAAATATAAGATATAATTATTAATATATTAATAATAACTTAATATTTAATTAGCTAGAAGAACTTACTTTATTAAAAGAGATAATTTTTATATTAAATTATAGTAAATTTAGTAAATTTTAAAGAGTACTAATAATAAGAATATAAACTTTACTTTAAATATATTATTATAGTAATAAATTAATAATTAAGAAGAAAAAGTTATAATATTATATATATTAAGGAGATAGTTATAATAGTAAGTAAAGAAGATCTAATATTAAATTAATAAGTTAATAAGTATATTATAATAAAAAACTAGAGATATTATATAAAAAAGAGCTTATATTAATATAATAAAAAGATAATATTTTAATTTTAAATTAATATATTAGTAATTATATTATAATAATATATTAAAAGAATTTTTATAAAATAAATAATAAAGTAATAATAGAAAATATAATAATATTATATTAGTAAATTAGTAATTATCTTATAATAATATATCAAAAAGCTTTATATAAAGAAGAATTAATATAATTAAATAAAAAAGTTCTAGAATTATATTAATAAATTAGTAACTATTTTATAATAATATATTAAATAGTTTTATATAAAAAGAAGTTTATATTATTAAATAAAGAATGAATATTATAAATTTAATTATTATAAGAGAGTAATCTACTTATATAAATATAAATTATTAAGTAATAGTTACTTATAATTAGAGTTTTTATATTAATTTATACTTTATATTTATAATAGCTATTAGAAGTATAAAAAAAGACTAAAGATTATATTATTATAATAATATTATTAACTAGCTATTATCTAGTAAAGCTCTATTATTTATATATAGAGATAATAAGGAGCTAGCTTTTATTATAAGTTATATAAATAGAATTTATTATAAGAGTATTTATAATCTAGTAACTAGAGAGAGCTTTATATTTTTTATATTACTATAATATTATAGTAAAATAGTTATAATATAGTTATAATATTAAGGAGGAACTCATTAGGGGCTAAATAAGCTAATTAAGCTATAGATACTTAAGGTAGATATTTCTAGTTAAGTAGCTTTAAAAATATAAAGATATATATATAGTTATAGTAAGAGAATAAGAACTAATTTATATAATAAAGTAGTAGTAAGATTGTAAGGAGATTATTATATATATATTATAAAGTTTATTTTAAGTTCCTAGCTACCTAGCTTACTAATTTTCACTTCTTAGTAATAATTCATTTTCTAAATTTAATATCTAAGATAATAATATAAAAGTTATTTAAGGAGACTAAGATTTTATTAATAATCTAAGCTCTTATAAAAAAATATTAATACTAATTATATTATTATTCTTTTTATATTATTATAAAATTATATTACTTTTTAATATAATCTTTATAAACTATCTATTTTTTAAATAGTTTTAGAAGAAGTAAAAGAAAGTATACTAAGTTATTATTTAAAAAGAAATTACTATAAAGATATATATAGAAAGTGAAATAAAGAGTATTATATTATATATTACTTTATTATAATTTATATTATATAATTCTTATTATATAGTTACTAAATAATCAAGATATAATTTTTAGTAATAAGAGAAGCTTATTTAAGGTAGTATTATATAAAATAAAATTAGCTACTAAGACTCTTAAAATTATAAAACTAGAAAATCTTAAAAATAAAAGGAAATATTAAAAGATAAAGGAAAATAAAAATTAACTTAATAATAAAAAAGTAATAAAAAATTATAATTATTACTTTATAATTTACTAACTTCTTAGAAGTATCTTGAATTTATTTAATAAGATTCTTAATTTTATATAAATAATATAGTAAAGTTAAGGAAGTATAGAGTTTAAATAGAAATACTTTATATTAAGTACTTTAGTAAATGTAACTTATATAATATCTATAGTTAGTTAATGTATAAAGAATCTAAATATCTTATAGTAGTAAGTAATTTACATTTTCTTAAAAAATATATTAAAAAGGTAAAAGACTTATAACTTATATATAAAGAAAAGTTATTTATAGCTTTATTAAATCTATTAATATTAACTTAACTAAGAACTTATATATTAAGATAGGGAATAAAACTTACTCTTAAAGATAATAATCTTTAGTTATATAGATTTATAGAACTTAATATAAGTAATAATATTATAATAGCTAGAAAGATATACTTTTCTTTATTATTATTATTTCTTAAAATTAACTATTTAATATCTCTTTACTAAATATATTATTATAATAACCTATTTAATTAAATAAAAAATATATTATTATATTAAGTAAAATTATTAATAATTCTCTTAATATAACTAATAAGTCTATAACTCTTGAACTTCTATAATTATAGTATTCTATTAAGTCTACCTAGTAGTTAGGTTATATATTGCAACTTAATATAACTTAATAAAGATTAAAATATTATTATATATATATATTCTTATCTAAGTTCTAACTAGTATTACTAGTTATTAGTTACTATTATATATATAATAATTACTACTAATTTAAAATCTACTTTATCCTTAAAGTATTCTATAATTTAAAATAAAATATTCTATAGTAAATAATTAGTAAAGCTTTTAAAAAATTCTATCTAAAGCCTTATAATTTTTATCTTTAGGTAGTAGAGCTTATTAAATAATAATTATAAATATACTAATACCTTAAGTATATAAGGTAAGTTTTTTCTAGAGTTCCTAGTTTAATATACTTTAATAGAAGTAAAATTCTATTATTTTTTACTTAATATTAAAGATATTTATTTAAAGTTACTTATAGTTAATAAAATTTTATATTACTATATAATATAAAATTTTAATATTATTATATATTATTATAAAGTAAGAGCTATTCTTTATAGTAAATTTAAACTTTTTAATTACTTTATTAATATATATAAATATAAGTTATAAATACTAGTAGTTAATAATTATAAATACTTAATTATTATTACTTATTCTTATATTATATTATCTTTATATATATATAAAAAGTATATTTATAATATATAACTATTAATAATAGTTTTTTACTAGTTCTTAGATATATAGAATATATTAAAAAGTACTATTATTATTATTATTATACTATCTATTATCTATAGGAGGTGGAATATATAGTATATCTATAGATAATAATAGAGGAAAAAACTATATTAAAGCTAGATAAAAATCTCTATATAATACCCTATTTAGGTCTAAGTTAAGTATATTATAAGTATATAATAAATTTAATAGCTAGGCTAGTATAATTATCTAGCTTACTTCTTATTAAGGGTAAGGTATTTTTAAAAAGGAGAGAGATAAGCTTAATCTTAATATAAGTATAATATAGTTTAGTAATTATAAGTAATATTATATTATAATACTAGCTAGTAAGATATTATAATAATTAGTAATTATTATTATAATATTAAACTTATAATAATAATAATAGACTCTCTTATATCTACTTTCTTATTCTTTTCTTCTATCTTTAAACTTATTATATATAATAAGTTACTCTTCTAATCTAGAGAATTATACTTATTATTTAAAATTAATATAAGTTTAAGTTACTAATAAAGTAGTAGTACTAATTTAAATAATAATAATAATATAAATAGCTACTTAATCTTTAATTAATTTACTTTTTATTTATATTAATTAAAAATAGTTAATATATTTTCTAAGTACTTCTTTAAAGAAGAGCTTATAAAAATCTACTATAATTTCTATAATTATATATTAAATATTAACTATTTTTTAAAAAAAGAAGAAATAATAAAAAGTTAAGCTATTTAATATTATATTTAAAATATAAAAGTAAATTTTACTACTTACTATTATAAAAAGTCTAATATAAAATATACTTTATATTATATATATAATAAAAATATATTTAGTAAAAATAATAACTTTATATTATAATTAATATAATAAGTAAATAAATATAAACTTAATTTAAGTCCTTTTTAATAATTATTTAAAAACTTAATAATTACTAAGTATATAACTTATACTTATTAATATAAATATATATATTAATATTTTAAATTATAAAGAAGTAATATAATATTAAAAGTAATATTAAAGAAAAAATAAAAAAAAAAGAAATTAAAGAAAATAAAGAAAGTAATTTCCTAGAGTATAAAATATAGCTAATATAATATTATTAAGAAAGTAATAATTAATATCTTTATAATTTCTAAAAAGTAATTTAATAAATTACTTAATAAGTATTTTAGTAATATTAATATATTAAAATAGCTTATATTTATAATAAAGTATTAGTAAATTAATTAAATAGCTAGTTCTCTTTATAATATTTTAAACTCTTTAAGCTCTAGTTTAAAAAGAAGAGAAGGAGAAGAGAGAGAGAGAGAGAGAGAATTAAAAGAGAAAAAAGAAAAAGAGAGGCTTTAAGGAAAGAGGAATAGAAAGTAAGTAATAAAACGTTAAGCTGGATTATAATTAAGATATATAGAAGGTAAATAAAAGTAGGAATATTTTTAATAAATTTAAGTAATTTAATTAAAATTAATATAAGTAAATAATGAAGTTTTTTTCTTTTAAATACAAAAAAAAAAGTTTTTTTTAACTATAAATAATTATTTAGTTATTTAAAGATTTTAAAAGTAATAAAAGGTGTAGATAAAAATTCTAAGTGTGATGAGTTTGTGGTGCTTGATGGTGAATGGAATTTAGGTAAAGAAAAAATAAAAAATGAAAATAAGTTTTGAAGATTGAGATGAGGAATACTGTTATATTTATAATTTATGGAAAAGTAATAGAAATATTAATATAGAAGCTATAATAAATTGATAATAATAACTTTTTTTATATTAAATTATGAGTAGTAAAGAATAATAGAATAATAATTTTCTTTTTAAATTTATAATCTAATTAAAGTAAAATATTTATAAAACTTTATAAAAAAAAGAAACTTCTTTAAGTTTTATATAACCTTTATTGTTATTTAAGTAAATAAAGAGGCTTTAAGTACTTTTTTAAAATCTTTATAAAAATGTTATAATAACTTTATAAAAAAGTACTTTATTGGTATAGATTTTAAGTTTTTTTAGTTTGAAGTAATAGTGATTATATTACTTTGTAGTATTTAATTTGCAAGACTTGAACTAGCTATTTATTGACTAGCTCTTTATAAAAGAGGCACTTATTTAATATCGTTAATAAGATAAATCTAGTTATATATTATTAATATAACGAAGTAGTAAATAATGATTATATTTTGGGTTTATTTTTTATATAATGTGAAAAGTAGATCATAGAATAATTAAATAAAGAGTTGAAAAGAGTGCTTATTGTATATAGAAAGGGTAAATTAGAGTTATTGTGAAATATATGTAGTAATTACTAAAAACTTAATTTGAAAGTTTGGTAATTAAAGACTATTACTAGTGGGATATAAGGTGTGCGATCGTTGTATAATTAATAAAAGTAATGTATTTTATATAAAAATAATGAACTGTATAATTATAATATGGAAATACGATATAGAATTTTAAGAGTAGTAAATCCTTTAGTATATTTATGAATAATGCTAGTAAAGGCCTTTATTAGTATTTAATAGTTTTAAAGTAAAGATATAAGTTTTTATTACTTTTTATAAAAAATTATTTAAAGAAGTAACTAGACTTTTAAAGTTCTATCTATATCTACTAAAGTAGATATTTAAGAGACTAGATAGTAGACGTTAGTTAGTAAAAGGATATAAGAGAAATTTTTTATATTTAAAGATTAGCTTAATTCTAGTCGCTTATTTAAATAATATCTTCGATATAACTTTAAATTAACCTTAATCTTCTCTATAATATATTTAACTATAAAGTATTTATATTATTATAAACTTAAATAGCTATATCTTCTACCTTCTCTAAGAATTTATAAAGATGAAAAATCAAGAGACTAAAA